>JAOXJP010270223.1:0-20233 GCA_025762735.1 Platanus orientalis | reverse complement strand
TATCATTTCACTTTTGGGAGCTGTCACATCCCCCCCAAAAAGTGAAATGATACTTCCCCTCTGTCTTGTCTCACGACGTCACACAAAGATGGTCGGCGCAGGTGATATTCCCCCAAAATTTATGACCCCACGTGGACACAGTAGGAAGAGTTCACATCATCTCTGGTCCGAATGGGCAGTACCACTCCAGTCTCAGTCTCTGTTTACAATGTGACACCATGTCTTCTAACAAAGGGTGCATTCATAAATACACACTACTACTTATCCATTGTATATTTACTGTAATACCCTCCTTTGATCCATCTGTATTGATTCAAATACCCTTTATCAGGCCACATGTCACACACTGATTGGTAATGAAGTGATACATATTTATTCAGACGGGAGATGATTCAAAATCCAAATGGAAAATGATGAAGTAGCATAAAACCTTAGCTATGGGTGTCAAGAGTTCAGGCTATCACCATATCCACTATGCCGAGATTATAGTGCATTAAGGAATATACATGGGGGCCCCACCCCCTTATGTCTTGGTATTCCTTAATGCACCATAATCTTAGCACAGAGGATTCACTATAATCTTAGCACAGAGGATTGCAAATTAAACAACTGGAAATAGTATTTGTATTAATCAATCCAAGTTTGTAACATATTTGGTCATGTGTTTGAGGTGTGACATTCCTTATTCCTATTTACTTGACTTTACATATAAATTAGTTACTTTATTTTATCAATTTAAGTTTGTTTACTCAAATACATCGCAACGAAATATAAACAAATAAATTAAATCATGTGCAACAAATATATATATATATATATATATAAACTCCAGAAACCAAAAATATAAGTGTTCCAAAAAAATTCATTTTCAAGAAGTTGCAGCAAGATCCATCTGAAGGATCTGTGGAGTTCTTCAATTTTACAAATTGTATTATTTTTTTGTTTGTTGTATGTAATCATTTATTTTTTATCCCAAGCTGAAGAAGTTTAATGCTTCAGTTAAGACATAAAGATTGAAGAACATTGAAAGACAAGTTATCCCATCCTGCATGATTCTCTTTTCTTGTTTCTTCTTGTTTGTTTTTATATGCGTAGATGGTAAATTCTTTTTTTATCAAGGCTGACCATCAGGATATAGGAGAGGAACCATCTCCTACAGCATTTTCTAGTAAGAGAGCTTCATTGATGATGGGATTTTCTATTCATTTTTCTTGGATTTTTTAGAAGAATAACTCTTACCCAAAAAAACAAAAAAAAAAGAAGAAAGAAGAATAAAACATGTTGATGAATGCACCAACTATACTTTTAATGTTAGGACAAACATCAAGGAGTTGGGGTCAATCCGTCTGTTATAAAGTAAATGCTACAACTCAAAGATTAATATTTTATGATTGAAAGAAAAGAGTAGGTGGACAGCTAATGGCTTGTAGAATGAGCCTTTGAAGTCTTTGATCATAGATATCTATATGATCGATCTCCTTGTTTGGCCGTTTGTCCCAAAGGCACTCACACTAACTAGGGCAAAAGATCCATACCCACAAGGATAGTACCAAGGGAATGTTATCCTTTGTACCAAACATAAAGAAAATTAAATAAAAGTTACTGTACAAGAACAATGAGTACATTTTGTATAAATGTATGTAACCAACCTACCTAACCTAATATTACTGGAATGGAGTCTTGAGTGCTAGATAAAGTATTTATCATATCCTACAATAATATTCTAGAAAATTTTCACATTTAAAGCCTAAATTTTCAACAGAAAGAAAATGAAAAAGTCTATATATCTAAGAAAGAGATTAAAAAAGTTTAGGGTAAATGCACTGCATGATTGAGGCATTTAAGCATAATGGCAAAGAAATGGAACAATGATGTCACTTGACAAGTTGACATAGGAAATTGCTAGAAAACTCATTATAAGGATAATAACATGAACCACTTTAAGTCATACCACATAGGCACTTCTATAAGGGTCAATAATCACAATGTGTGTTAAGGAAATAAAAATATTCTTAAGAATATGAACCTTAATGCCTTCTTAAACACATAACTTTTTGGATTCAATAAATTTTTTATAGGGAGCTTCCCTAATGTATTTGGAAAGGATTTGAAATCAACAATTTGGTTTAAATAATTTGACATATGAATTGATGGATTTCAAGTGATCTGTGTCAACCCAACTGAGTTAGGAATAGTTTTAATAGCCCAGTATTCCACGAAAAAGATTAGGTACGGAAATCTTCTTTTCTTGATGTATTAAAATGGCATCAGGGGTGGACACATTAGCATTGAAAAGTGATAAACACCCTCTAAAAAGTGAAAGTCACTTTTCGGCACTGATGTTTCAGCCGCTTGATGTCATTCAATACATCAGGAAAAACAGATTTCTATACCTAATCCTAGCCCAGTATTCCAAGGTCCATAACATTTTATTTTATTTTATTTTTTGTGAGAGAAAACTAATGATATTAACTCCCAAATAATCCATGGAGTATTTACTTCATTCAAATACAACTCTTGATGATATTTAGAGAATTAAAAAAGAAACCATGATTGATGAAATCATCAAATGAAGAATGAAGGAGTTTGACAAAGCAATTAAAAAGTAAAAGCAAGGCTTGAGTTAGAGTTTAGGGGGCTTAAAAGAAGTTTTAATGTAATATAAAGTAAGAGTGCAGTGACAAAGGATCTGATCAACAATGCTTAGCAACCTTAATGAATGACTTGAATAGGTCTGTTTCCAGCAGGGGTTCTAAACATGTCCAAAGCATTTGTGGTGGCCATGGATGAGGTAGTGTTTGTAAAATGGGGCGCTGCTGGCCTTACCACACCTGTTACATATAAAGTTCACCAAAAACATACCACATGAGAGAAGAAAAAACAATGAAGAACCCAAAATTTAAAAGAGAAAAATATATAAATTTTAGGGAACAAAAAAGACATAACAAAACACCCTTATTGAAGAAGCATAAACCAAGGCAAGTGCCACAAATCTGAGTTCTGAGTGGTAATGATTGAAGTTAGGTCAGTTACACTTCTCTAACTAATTGATGAGAGACCGGTTGGCCCCTACATCTGTTTCAAAACCTTCAAACAACCCCCTTGCAGTCACCTTTTTCAACATTCCTCCCAAAGCTTCTGAGGCTTGGAGGAAGAGGAAAGGGGATAACATGTCCCCTTGCCGCAACCTCCAAGAGCTATGAAAATACCCACTAGAGTCCCATTAAACATAACAGAGCAAGGGGTTGTAGCATGACATTTTCTCATCCATCTTCTCCATCTTGCACCAAAACTGGATCTCCACAACATATACTCCAAGAAATCCCAATTGTCATGATTGTAGGATTTTTTCATATCCATCTTACACAATCTCTTGCATTCCTGATCACATCCTGGAATCAATACCTTTATTTGCAGAAGGAACCCCATCTATAATGGATCTCCCTTTTAAAAAAGCACCCTGTCCCATTGATCTTACTAATGGTAATACCTCCTTGGTTCTTGAAGCTAAATTTCGAAATAATCTTGTAATTGTTTTCCACCAACCTCACTAGTCTAAAGTCTTTTAAACATTCTGCACTTTTTTTTTTCCATTTTTTTTTTTTTTTGGATCAAGGCAATAAAAGCCACATTACTACTTCGATCTAAGAAGCCATATTAATAAAAATCCTTTACCACTCCATAAGATCTGTGTTCACAACCTCCCAATGTGATCTATAAAAAAACAATAGAGTCCATCCAGGCTTAGAGCTTTATCCCCTTTCAAGTCCCAAATCACCTTTTTCACCTCTTTCTCAAATGGTCTTTGTAACCAATCCCTTTGCTAGTCTGATCCATTTTCCTTTGGTCTTGTTTCCCATCTTTCCTTATATAACTTGCTAAGTAATTCCACTATGCTATTTTTTCAGAGCCTTTTTTTATGAATATTTTTTAAAGACTCTTTCTCAACCACTATTTCCTCCCCCATCCTTAAACTGACTATCTAGTTAATAATTCTTCTACAATCAGTTGTCCTGTGAAAAAATCTTGTGTAATCTTTCTTCATCACTGAATCAACCCTCGACAATTGTTTCCATTTCACCTCCTCCATTGTCAATACCCTCTCATATATCTTTTTTATTTTTATTTTTATTTATTCTCCCCCTGTTCTTGACCTCCTCTGAAATTCCCACTTCCTCTTCTTTTGTATCCCACTTAGAGATCCCTTTCAACTTCTTTTTCTTTCTCTATTCAACCATAACAAACACATCCTGATTCTTGACCTTCAACTTATTTTAAGATGAATTCTTTTCGTTGGTCTTCCCTCCGCTTCGATAGAATTCCACTAGACCCCTACCATCACTTGAAAGGTCTCGGACCCATGATCAATTATCTAGCACTAAGGAATTCATATATATATATATAATTGATCCTTTGCTAAGGAGAATGGGAATAGTGTCCAAGGCTGGTCTTAGACAAAGGCTTCATATGTATGAGCGAGATTATTCCAAAAATCCAAATCCTAGATGTCAAGAAATGATATAACATACTCATGGCTAGAGAATTCTAGAAATTAGACCTAGTAAAATTTCCCCCTAAATCGGTACATCACGTAATTCATAACAATTTACAAAATCACAAGATGTTTCCATCCCCCTAGTTCTACCCTTTCCCCATCCCTTTCATTAGAGAACCTTTTCTATTGAAGTCTCCCCTTATACACTATGGGCATCCCTTCCTACACTCGATTACTTCCAATTTGTTCAGGAATGAGCTAAACAAGTCCCTTTAGTCAGCCCATACACCCTAGATAAAAGCCATTTCCTATCATCACCCTCAATGGCCCTTCACCGAAACTGGTAAAAAGAAGAAAAAGAAAAAACTAACCCTAAGCCCAATTGATGCAGACATAAAAGGCATCATGGGGCCCACATGCCTCTTGGTGGGGTTCACATGAGAAGACACATGGAGGAACATCATTGGCATATTATTTGAAGTCAAAGTTGCTGATTAAAGTCTTTATTTGTGTTAGATTATATTACTAGTCATATTGTCATTAGGAGTTCTAAGTTGTAATCTTGTCACTTACTTTTAGCCCAAGTTTTCTAAGGTTAAAACTAGGGGTGGAAATGTTTGACATGACCCATGAACCTGACATGAGCCCAACATGAAATAACCGGGTTAGGGTTCATTGTAAACTTGTTTCGGGTCTACAATTATTAAGGGGGTTGGATTTGGGTTGAGTCATATAGTCGTATACCCTTACATGACACAAATATAACCCGCCAACACGAATTACCACATAACCCACGAACTCGGCACAAAATAACTGGGTTAGGGTTAACTGCAAATGTGTTTTGGGTCAAAGTGGGTCGACCTGCTTTGACACAATTAATAAATGAGTCGGGTTAGGTTGAGCCATATAGTTGTATACCCATACCTCGACATGACACAAACCCGACCCACCAACACGAATTGCCACTCTCAATTAAAACTTGTCTTTTTGGTTTGATTTTGGTGCCATTTGAAATGTTATTCAGTTACCTTTTCAATTAGACCAAGATTTTGAAAATCCAATATGATTTGGAGAAGTTATAGTCAAAATACTAAGGGGATACAACAAGTGACAAAAATGAGTCTTAGAAGTCGTAGTTTATAAAATTAATTTTTTTTATTTTTTAGACTTGTTTAAATGACTAAACCCCGATTTGCTCATTCAGGGTTTGACCCAGTAAGAAGCTCAAACACTCTAGTACACTCTACAAATTGTTTGTTTAGGCATTAGCAAAAACACTTGACAAGAAATGGTTCGTACTCTCTTTCCACAAGCGATAAAGATTGGAATAATACGTAGCAATGGTCTTCTATACCATACTTGTTGAAGTTCATACACAAGCAATTTGATCCACTTTAGAATAGCTTTGTAGTCTCCCAAATTTCCTTGGCAGTATCCAAGAAAAGATATGTGTTGCTGATATCTGGCTGCATAGAGTGTAGTAGCCATGTCATTACTAGTGCATTCTTTGCTCTGTGCTTAGGAAAACCAGGATCACTAGTATTGGGATTAGAAATGTCACTAGTATCATAATCCCATTTATCCTTACCCATCAAGGAAATTTTTGTTGACTGAGACCTGGCCAAATAATTAGTACCATTCAATTTTATTTTAGTAAGTTTTGTATTTAGAGGATCAGATTGCCCACCTTGATTAACCACCTTGTTCCTAGCATCAATGGTAGAAGATGGCTGGCAACTTCAGCTTTATTAACTCTAGAGATCTTCACACAATATGAATGTAATGAACTTTTTCTACGAAGGTCAGAAACTTCTTATTTTCTAAAAAAAAGACTCTTAGGACTTTCACTTGTCCACAAACACCTTTAACTTGTTGTTCCATGTAGTCACTGATAGAATACATATGTGAACATATGTGGGGTATATTGGTCATATGTGAGACAATTAGTATACCATTGTATGGGTGTATAATTTACCCTAATAAAATAAAATAATCATATGGGAGTAGAATACTCTCCAATACGATCTCTTCTCTGAAACACAACTTCTTCTTTTTCTTCTTCTTCTTCTCTTATTTCTTCTACTAGCCTTACAACTTGGTATCAGAGCATCTCCTAGAAGTGATTCGAAGGAGTTTAACTGACATACTTGAGAGCTGACGTCAACAAGTTGTACGCTAATGTCAATAGGCTGTACAGGTTGTGCTCTGGCAAAACCATGAGGTGGTGTGAAATATTATTCTAAGATTTGTTGGTATTTTTGCAGAATTTTTTGATGGCTAAGAGTTGTGTTTCATCATTTTTTCCCTTTTTAAAAATAAAAAAATAAATTTCCTCAAATTTGAAAGAAATGATTGTATAGATCGATCGGTAGGGTGTTTCATCACTTGGAAACAAGAGGCTTCGTCATTTTTTGTGTGTGGAATATTAGTGGGTTTTCGTCCCAATTGATTTCATGAAGTTTTGAAGTTGTAAGGGTTCGTATGACCCATATTTAATGCTCATACGTGTTTGGATGGAAGACTTCCTGCATGTGACACTTCGAGTAGTATTTAGGGGCTCAGATCAATAATGATACATTGTAAATCATGGAATATGTTGGGATTTGTTGTTGGGTAGAATTTTTTGAAGCCATGGAACTTGTTTAAGCGATTACGAGTCTGCCTAATCGGGTTTGGTTAGCCATGGGTCTATCTGGTTGTGGATTTCTTTAAGAACATTTTTTTTATGTTGTATACATGGTTTAATCTTTTAAGTCTAGAGTGTTAAAGCTCTGTGTTGTTTCTAATGAGTAGTGGAAATGTTAGAAGAGAGTCAAACCTCCAATCAGACTGTAGGAGACTCAAGGAGGAATGATGTTAATAGTTTTCAAACACTTGGAGATACCTCACAGCCCCAGATCACTACTGTCAAGTTCAATGGCAACTATTATTCAACCTGGTCAAAGTCCATGTTGATTTACATTCAAGGGAAAGATAAGGACGAATACTAGACTAAAGAGGAAAAGAAACCCCCACAGGATGATACAAGCTATGGAAAATGGAAGACTAAGAATGCTACTGTTATGGGGTGGCTACTTAATTCAATGACACTAGAGATTAGTGATCATTTCTTATTTCTTGAGACAACACATCAAAGCTGGAGTGCATTGGCTAAGTCATATTCAGAGATAGGACACACAAAAAAGGTGTTTAAACTGCAACAAAAAATTGTTCACTTCAAGCAGGGTGATCAACCACTTACACTTTACTATTCCTCTATATGGAAGATGTGGGATGAACTAGACTATTACACCACATATTGCCCTGCTTGTGTGAAAGATGCTATAGAGTACCAGAAACACGTTGATATAATATAGATCCTTGAATTTTTAGCCAGACTGAACCCAAAAGATGAACAATTGAGAGTACTCATTCTTGGAAAATATACTTTGCTCTCCTTAGATGAGGTGTAAGAGACACCAAGGGGTGATGAACACATTATCTACCTTTGAAAAGTCAGCCTTGATTTCATCCTCCACTAAAGGTGTTTGTAGAGGGAATATAGGCCATGGTCATGGTAGATGATACAATCTTAATTCTGATGATAGAGATTGCCTAAAGTGTGAGTATTGTGATCAATCTAGATATACAAAGGACCAGTGTTGGGATCTACATGGTCGACCCCATGATCTACCTCCTCGGTCTTCACAATGAGGTGGTTCTAATGGTGGTAGAGGCGAATGTCATTTTGGAAATAGCAAACTGAATGCACACTTAGCAACTTCCACTTCTATAGCGAAGCCAACCACGACTCCAACTACTTGACTCTCAAGCTCTATAGATGAGGATTTGTCCAAAGAGGAAACTGAAGCTTTTCAGTGCTTTGTCTCATAGCTAGAGCATCCTTCTAGTGCCCTAACCTCATCTTTTGCATACTTAGGTACATCAGCCTCTATCTCTAGTCCACTATCCTCTTGGGTTATAGACTTAGGAGCCTCTCATCAATGACTGGTATGCCATCCCTTTTTACTTCTTATACTATATGTTCTAGTAAAGATAAAGTTAGGATTGTCAATGGTTCCCTCTCATCTATAACTGGACAAGGGAACATCCATGTTACACCTGACATTAATCTATCATCTGTTTTACATGTCCCTAATTTCTCTCTTAACTTGTTATCTATTAATCACATCACTAAGAGTTTTAACTGTTGTGTTACCTTTTATTCGTCTCATTGTGTGTTTCAAGACATAGTGATGGGGAAGACTATTGGTTTGGGGCATGAGAAGGATGACCTTTATTTACTAGATTCTAGTTATGCTATAGCAACACCAGCAATAATGATGCTTTCTTTTGTTTCCAGTTCAGATGAGTTACCTATTTGGCATCGTCGCTTGAGACACTTGTCTTTACCAGTGTTAAAGAAAATGTTCCCTTAATTTTCTTCATTCCAATCAGATGTTTTTTGTGAACCAATCATGTTGGCAAAATGTTGTCATTCTATTTACCTTCTAAGTACTAATAATAAAAGCTCTACTTTGTTTTCTCTTGTGCATTATGATGTATGGGGACCTTCCCCTACATGTTCCTTATTTGGTTATCAGTATTTTGTGACATTTATTCATGATTATTCTTGTCTTACTTGGATTTATTTGTTAAAGAATAAGAGTGGTGTGTATGAAGCATTTAAGTCTTTCCATAATATGATTACTACCTCAGTTATTCTTAAAAAAAAAATGATTACTACCCAGTTTAACACCAACCTTAAAGTTCTGAAATCTGACAATGGGGAAGAATATCTAACTTGAGAATTCTCTACATTCGTTGATACCTCCAACATCATCCTCAAAACTACTTGCCCAGGCATTCCTGAACAAAATTGGGTGGTAGATAAAAAGAACTGACACCTATTAGAAATTGCAAGAGCTCTTATGTTCACCATGAATGTACTAAAGACCTTCTGGTCTAAGGCTGTCCAAACAGTTGCCTATCTCATTAACAGGATGCCATCACATGTTCTTTCTAATAAATCTCCACATGTTGTCTTGTTCCTAGACATACCTGTGTTTGCTCTACCACCTAAAACATTTGGATGTATTTGTTATGTACATGTGCCTAAATTTAATCGTACTAAACTTGATCCCAAAGCAAAATAAGTGTGTTTTCCTATGCTATGGTGTCAACCAGAAAGGCTATAAAGGCTTTCATCCACCCACTTGTCGGTATTTTGTTTCTCTAGACGTGACCTTTTTTTAGTCTATTCCATATTTTTCTACTAAAGGGACTTCTCCTAAGGGGGAGCAGGATGTTCAAAATGAATTGACAAGTTTTGGTTCTCTACCTCTCCCTATCCCTCTTCCGGTTCCTGTTCCCGTCTCTCAATTTGATGGTGGAAAGAGAAATTCTAAGTTGCTGATGTATACCTGGCGGAAGAAACCAGAATCCCAAGGGGGGGAGGAGTGTACGGATTTGAACTCTCACAACCCACACCAAGTGTCAACTTCTAATATCAGTCCTAAGACAAGTAACATTCTTTCCTCTCCTCCTTCCTCAGGTGATGATCTTGATTTTCCTATTGCTCAACAAAAGGTTTTTAGGGCCTGCACTCAACATCCTATATCCAACTTTGTCCCTTATCATGCTTTATCACCTAGTTTTCATAGTTTCTCTGTGGCCTTGTCATCTGTTTCTGTTCCTCAGAGTATTTCTGAGACACTATCCCAATAGCATTGGAAGGATGTAATGGTTGAAGAGATGATAGCTCTTGAAAAGAATAATACTTGGGAGTTGGTCAATCTTCTAAGAAGAAAAAAAGTGGTTGGTTGCAAGTGGATTTTCACTATGAAATACAAGGTTGATGGCTCAAACCTTTGACATTGATTATTAGGAGATATTTGCACCTATGGTAAAGATGAACTGCATACGAATTCTAATATGTCTAGCCGCAAATAACAATTGGCCACTCTTATAATTTGATGTGAAAAATACCTCTCTCCATGGAGACCTAGAAGAGGAAGTATACATGTCAACTCCCCCAGGCTTTCACATGCCTAATTGCAAAAAATGTTATATGGTTTAAAGCAATCTCCATATGCTTGGTTTGAGCGGTTTTACTCGACGATGTTACAGTCTGGTTATATGCAAACGCAAGCAAATCATACATTATTTGTCAAGTGCGTGGAAGCAAAAGTAATAGCCTTAATTGTTTATGTGGATGATATTGTGGTCCTGGGAAATGATGATGATGAAGTTACCTACCTGAAAGACAGTTTAGTAAAAGAGTTTAAAATTAAGGACCTTGGGTCTCTAAGGTACTTTTTTGGGATTGAAGTTGCCAAAGCCAAACAAGGCATTTTTTTGTCTCAACAAAAATATGTTTTAGACTTGTTAAAGGAAGCAGGGCTGGAAGGATGTAAACCTTATGCAACACTTATTGAAGTAAATCATAAATTGAAAGAAAATGACAATGAGAGACTTATTAATGCTGAGAGGTTTCAACGGCTCATGGGATGCCTTATCTACCTATCAGTGTTCTTAGTCAATTTATGCATGCTTCCACTGAAGATCATATGGAGGCAGCCTTAAGAATCCTCAAGTATCTAAAAGGCTATCTAGGGAAGGGTCTCGTATATAAGAGACATGGCCATCACCATGTCAAGGTTTATACTAATGTAGTTTGGTCTAGCTTGCTTACTGATCGGAGATCCCCTTTAGGATATTGCTCGTTTGTTGGTGGCAATTTTGTAACATGGAGTAAAAAACAATCGGTTGTAGCTAGATCTAGTGCTAAAATAGAGTTTAGATCCATGGCCCATGGGATATGTGAGCTACTGTGGTTGTGTATGCTACTTGTTGAAGTGGGGTTTCCAACTACTGGACTTATGCATCTCTCTTAACGTAGCACACGACCTGGTCCAACACGATCGTGCTAAGCATGTAGAAGTTGATCATCATTTTATCAATGACCATCTCAAGAAGGGCAACATCTATACTCCATTCACTTTTGATCAATTAGTTGTTGTCTTTACAAAGGGTCTCAGTGGGACTCAATTTGTGTACTTAGTTGATAAGCTTGGAATGATAATATCTATTCACTACCTTGAAGGGGAGTGATAGACTACACATGTGAACATATGTGAGGGGTATATTGGTCATATATGGAACAATTAGCACACCATTATATAGGTGTATAGTTTACCCTAATAAAATAAAATAATCATATGGGAGTAGAATACTCTCCAATACGATCTCTTCTCTGAAACACAACTTTGTCTTCTTCTTCTTCTTCTGTTATTTCTTCTACCAGCCTTGCAACTATCACCTTCTTCAAACTCTCCGAGAGCCATACGATACTGTCCCCCCTCATTGGGATTTTATTGGATGTCTCTCTACTTCTCTATGATCTGAATACAAACTCATTGGGTACCAAAATTTCTTCAATGTAGTATGCTTGTGCCTCAATTGCTAGGATCTTTCTCATTTTTTTTCAACAAGAGAGTCTCTGGTTTTCCAAATGCACGATTATCATCGATTACGATGGACTTTCCTCTAATCTAATTCAATGGACACTTGGTACAAAGTGAACTATTCACAAAGATTTGAGGTTATTCTTAGGCCTCATTTGGTTAAATTCATGACTGACTTTTGACTTAAAGAAATAAGTTACTTGTAAGTAACTTATTTTTTGTTAGATAAGTTATTCACAAATCAAGTTAGATGTTTGGTTTGCATATTTGATAAGTAACTTATCGAGTGACAAAAGTTAAAATGTGCGTTTGGTTTGCATTAATCAAAGGCTACTTATGACTTTTTTTAATATATTATATCAAGTTTATATGCATATCTTTACCATTTATTAACTAATCCCTATATACCTTAAATTATATAAAAAAAACACATCTCCATATAAATGTCTAAAAATGAAAACTTTCATGAGGTAGCCCCTTACTTTTAGACATTTAAAGCCTTCATGCCATATGTATTTTCATTGGGACCTTCCCACAATAACACATCAATTTTTGATAGTCTTGTATCATTATAGCAAAATTAACACACAATTATAATTATCTTATTTATTTTTTTACTCAAAATAAACACATATAGAAGTAACCAAATGATATTTTCTTCAATCCATTTGATCATAATACAGTAAAAAAGTTTTCAAGTACTGTTCATGAACCCATACAATACAAATACAAAACATTACATGCTTCAATCATATAACCATCACGTAATATACCTAAGAAAAGGCTAACTGATTCTTCCTCCAAACCACTTTGCACACAATTTGATATCATAGAATTCCATGAAACTAAATCAAAATGCATTTCCTCAAAGACTCCATAAATAATCCAAACAACCCATCTTTGCATACATGTTACTAAAACTGTTTACAATAGAAATGCGTGAATAAAAACCTATTTTTATAGCCATGCCATGATTTTGTTCCCCTAATTGCAATTCATTTCCACCAGAAATTGCACGACAGCAACAACAAATGTCACATTGTCATATTTTATGTTTGACTTATTCATCTCTACAAAGCATTTAATAGCCTACCAAATATCACCAGCTTGGAAGCATAGCTTAAGAACTGGCGCTAATGTAAGGTTATTGGTCACAACAACAACTTTACATATAAGACAAATTAAAGGCAAACCACAATCAATCACAATATGCACAAGATGTATAGTGGTTCGGCATAACGGCCTAGTGGTTTGGCACAATGGCCTACATCCACTTTCAAAATCTCATTACTGAGCTAAATAATTTTATTAAGATTGATAGTATTATAACCAAGACTAAAATTAACAAAAAGCCTAATCTACTTGCCAAACAAGCTACACCCGGTGTCTCCAGCGGGTGTGGTTTATAGTCTACTCTTCCGGTGTTTTTTGCGTAAGAGCTATAGGTGCACATTACCAGTGTCTCCGACGGTAGTACTAATTCTCCTGGTGTCTCCGGCGGGAGAGGTTTCAATACTTTTAATGGAAGTGAAGGTAAGAGTTACGTTGCCTTGTACACAAGATGGGGTTGCTTCTCTTAGAACAAGATGTAGCTATGAGCCAACACTAGTGAGTTGACACATAAACCCACACTTTTTCTTCTTGAGTTTTCGTTTTGGACAACCCTTATAGCCTTTCTCCAAAAGATATGCCTTAATAAGGTTGGAGAGGTGGCAATTGAATGGTCTTGGGTATAGATTTACCTATCTAAGCATAATGAGAGATTTTCCTAAGATTAGAAGAGCTAAATTTCTCAAGATCTACCACAATGGACAAATTGAGCTTTCAAGTGTATGAGATTTTAGCAAGAACCATTGGTTTGCTCATGGGTGCTCATCCTCTTTTATATTAGACGAAAATGATGCTAGTCCATTAGATTAGAACATTCCCTAACGATCAAGTTACATCGGCCGTTGATTAGAAATGATTTTTTGAAGATTGGACCGTTATACAGTGTTTCTACAACTTTGGATCGATCTTGGATCGATCTAAGTACAAAAAACACTCAGAACCTGCAACTCAAGAGTTGTTGGTTTGATCCCGGATCAATCCAAATAAGTTTGGATCGATCCAAAGATCCAAATAGTTTGGATCGATCCAAAGATCCAAATAATTTGGATCGAAGTGGATTGATCCTTGATCAATCCAAATCCCCTGTAATGCCTTCTAAAACCTTGGAAGTGCTACAGAGGACTTCGAATCGCCTCTCCATGGTTCGGGAAGGTCCTAAGACCTTTAGAACCCTTCCTTGGACCCTTGATTCACTTAGACTACTTCTCATTACCTGATTTATCTTGTGAGAGCTTGGAGTAAGATGTGAATCCTTCGGGATGATTTGCCGATTCTCTGATTGTCCTCTTGAGGCTTTCTTGGTACTTGATGATGATCTGCATAATGCTTGAACCCAAGAACCTCCTAAACTCTTAACATGACTCAACTCATGTCCTAGTCTATACATTGCATGTATTTTACAGTTCATGGAATTTACAACATATTACATTTACAGATGCCCATATTTTATGACATGGAAAGGATGTAAAAGAGGAGTTGTCATTGGATACTACATGAAAAAAGGCTTTGGACGAGAAAGATCCATTTGGAGGACTCTGTATCCTAGTGTCATGATCCAAACTCAAAATGTATGCCTCTTTGAGATGCTTTAAGAGGTCACCAAACATAGGTAACTCCCAATCATATAGATCGCGGGAAAAGTTTTAAGTTCCAGTCAAGACCTTTTGTAGAATAAGAGAATATATCGACAATGACATACTCTTTCTGGAACGACTAACGAAACATGAAAAAGACGTGGGTATATATCTTTTAGGCAAGTATCCCCCAACCACAGATGAAACACCCGCCCATTTATCTCCTCCCAAACCACCTAGCAAATAGCAGACGAAATCAGAAGCCACATTCACCAACTCAAAGTTGACCCATTATATTAGGTCTGCCAACAAGATAGGAGGGACCTAACCGATGCTGGTTGAGCCCACCCCACTCCAAAACGGCCCAGAAAAAAACTCCAGATGTGGGAAACCTACGAACAATGGATGAATAGGTGACCCGACGATTCCACATCCGATATGCACATACTACACCAATTCAGAATTATCAACCCCCTAGCCATCAACTTGTCAATTGTAGGAGCCCTGTCCCACCACAACTCCCAAAGAAAGAACATGACCTTCAACGGAATGAGATTGTTCCAAACACACTTCTCCGGAGAGGATGAAACAGACAGGGGGCACAAGGCACTTTACATAGATTTAACTAAGAACCCTCTCTCCACATCTAAGCTCCAAACACAAGCATCCTGGAGCTCCATATTCCCAAGCTCATATCCTTCCAACACCTCTAAAAGCCGTCCCATCTCCCCAATCTCCCAGTCATTCATATTTCTATGAGGCTGAATATTGTAGGAACAGAATACCCTAGATCTTATCCAATGGTCCTTCACCGAACCCCACTTGTCTTCCGCCAGATCGTAACAAGAGGGGAACTAGGCACGCAAAGGCTCCTTCACACACCACACATCCTACCAAAATCTCACATTTTCTCCATTGTGGACTTGGAAGTTCAAGAACCTTCGGAATTTCTCGAGCCCTTTATAAATGCTCTTCCACACTCCACACCCTATTGACCTCCTTAGGCATCTGGATGCCCAACCTATAGCCTCCTCACCATATTTGGCAGCTATCACTTTCCTCCAAATGGCCTCTTTGTTGACGCCAAACCTCTATAGCCATTTGTTAAGGAGGGCTCTATTTGTAATCTTCAAAGAACGAAGACCTAATCCTCCTTTAACCATTGGCATGTAGATCTCCTTCCACCCTACCCAATGAATCTTCCTCCCATCTAGAGAAGATCCCCAAAGAAAATTCCTTTGAAGCTGCTCTAGTTGGTTTATAATAGAGCACGGGGCCTGAAACATTGAGAAGAAGTAAGTTGGCAAACTAGTTAGTATGCTCTTCAACAAGACCAACTTGGCTCCCT
Organism: Platanus orientalis; assembly: GCA_025762735.1. Lineage (NCBI taxonomy): Eukaryota > Viridiplantae > Streptophyta > Magnoliopsida > Proteales > Platanaceae > Platanus > Platanus orientalis. The sequence continues at coordinate 4,261 of JAOXJP010270223.1, read as the reverse complement.
TATATAAGAACCGCTCTTTCCAGCCAGACAATCTCCGCCCCACTTTTTCGAGTACAAGGGTCCATGTACTCTTCGAGGAAGCCTCAACACCTAGAGGCAACCCAAGATAGGTAATCGGAAGAGGAACTACATCACACCCCAAGATGGAAGCAATCTCCTCGCATAAGCGGCTTGAACCAATAGGATTGACTGAGGATTTGCCCCAATTCACCTTTAGACCAATAACAGCTTCCATAATAAGGAGAATACATCTCAAGTTTCTCCTACCTTCTACCTCTGCTTTCAACAGAAATAAAGAATCATCAACAAACTGAATGAATGGAACATAAACTCCGCTAATGGGAATGGAGAAACCCTCTATGAGATCCACTTCCATTGCCTTTGCAATCATTTGGCTCAACAAGTCCACCACTAAAATGAATAAGTATGGAGAGAGAGGGTCCCCTTAATGCAACCCACGGCTCCCTTTAAAGAATCCCTTAGGGACTCCATTCACCAAAACCAAAAGGGAAGTAGAGGAGGTATAAACTTTCATCCAGTTTCTTCATTTTTCCCCAAAACCCATTTGGCCAAGAACCCAATCCAAGTATCCCTAGTTCACACGATCATAAGCTTTCTCCATATCCAGCTTGCAAACAATGCCATCCCAATCCGCCTTTCTCATAGCATCAACAATTTCATTTGCTAGTAAAGAACAGTCCGTGAGTTGCCTTCCTAGAAGAGAAGCATTCTGAGAGGGAGAGATAACATCTAAGATGCACTTTGCCACCAACTTATATAGGCACACCACCAAACTAATGGGCCGAAAGTCTTTGAGATGGGAGGCTTTTTTCTTCTTCTTCGGGATTAGCGATATAAAACTAGCACTGAATGATTTGCACCATTGGTCCTTGGAATGAAATGCCTCAAAAACTGCCATCACATCCTTGTCCACCACCTCCCAACAAATCTTCAAGAACTTCATAGGGAAGCCATCCGGACCCGAAGCCTTATCATCCTCTATACTGGATAGAGTGGACTTTACTTCTTCCTCCGGAAAAGGCCTCTCCAACCGAGATCGATGCTCCGCTGAGATGCATTCGAATTCCACTCCTTCAAGAGCCGGGTGCGATAGGATCGGATCTGTGTATAAGTCAACATGGTACTTCTCTATCACATTCCAAATCAATTCTTGATCATAAATCCACTCCCCCTCAATACACAGTTTACTAATCATGTTGGATGAAGTCCTCAAATTTGCCATTTGATGGAAGAATTTTGTATTTCGGTGTCCTTTAAGCCAAGCAATATTCGTTAATGTAACTATGTAGCTGTGGGGGGTACAATATATGTACTAGGGGTATTATTGTCAAGATCTGATTTTTATTATATAAATAAAGGAGGAGGGGTCATTAGGAGTATAACGAATTTTATTCCTCCCCTCTTTCAGCTGCTGCTCTCCTTCTCTATTTCTCTTTTCTTCTTGTTTTATTTCTCTCTTCTCTTTATTATTTATTTATATTCTGAAATGGTATCAGAGCAAATTTGATCCTATTATTGTGCAGCCTCATCTCCTCAAGCCTTTCTTTATTTTCCTTTCTAATCCTTCTGATGCGGTACCAAGTACAATGTATATGCAAAACACTCGCAGCTGATCTCAAATAACAGATAACAACCAGAAAAACAATTCTGAAATTTTCACCCCAGGGGCAATTTTGTAATTTTCTAGAAAAGGAGAAAATTATCAAAATACCCTTCTGACGTGTCAAAAATTTTCAGGCTTCTGGGGATATTCCGGGCAGACTTTATGGGTACTTTCCTCCAAATTTCACAAGATTTGGATGTGTCTAGCTATATAAACTAGAAAGTCCCACTTATGTAAAAGTGCTTTAATGGAGAAATTCAGTGGGAATACCAGAAATGTAGAGGTATTTTGCTTTCTTGCAGAGCCAACAATAAGTAAATATGCTGGAGTTTTAGTAAATAATAAACCCACACTGAAATCTTGATGAAATAGAAGCCAAATAATAGCCCACAAGCAACAAAATCAGATCTGTCCAGATACTTATACTGTAGCAGATTTTCTATAGGCACCCAAAGAATTAATCACACACTCATGAACAGTCAGGCTTTGAACAAACTGTACTTACCTCTTAGAGATGACTTAAAGATCTCCTAAAAAACCCTTGCCAAAACCCTGCTCCAAGTGAGAATTTTTCACAAAAATATGCAGAGGTACTGTGTGCCGCCTGGTACTAGTACAGACCTTCCTTATTTAATAGGGAGGGGATGAAAGAGAGAGGGGACACCTCCTAGAGGGTTGCCCAAGGGTTGTCTACACCCTTGTAAAAGGGTTTGAAAAGAAACAAAGGGGTTGGGGAATAGTGGGTGAAATTGTTAATGGAGGTTATTTGTTTTCTACAGAAGACTCTACAGAAAAGTAGATAGAAGAGAATGGTGGTGGGAGGAATGAGAAGAGAGAAGAGAAGAATATGGGGATTAGATGAAGGGGATTGAAGAGATGAGAGAGATTGGAGAAGAGGAGGATGATTTCTCACCTAGGAAAGTCGTAGAGAAGGGAGAACACGATCAGCCCCACTCGTGGTGCAAAAAAAAAACTTTTTCTTCTCATTTAAATCTGTCCAATACGATACATGAGTAGGGTTTTTAAACCCTTTTAAAAAAGTTTTGGCCCAAACTCCCTAAAATACCCCCTATATTGGTTCGCATGACTAACATTCTTTCCCCTTTTATTTTTGACTTAAAATTTAACAAAAACTATCTTAAATATCCCCTAAACCTTGCTAAACACTAGTTCCTAAACTATGGCTGTGTAAAAAAGCCTTATTACATGATCAATTAAAATAAAAAGAACCCTAAAACAATCTCCTACCAAGGACACTTGCTTGATTTATTCTTAGCTTAGGTCTCCAAATAGGGAATGCCTTCTCCAAATAATTTAATGCTGTTGCATCACCTTCGTTAAACCCTAAGGGGTCTCTTTCATTCTTGATCGATAGTGGTGATTTAAAGGGCCATTTAACCTTTTTTTTTCATGCACCAACCAGTTATGGTTGTGTGCTTTCATGTGGTGTTAAGGTGCTGTGAAGAGTGTCCCCTTTTTCAAGATCATCATATAGAAGGAGATTGCTGTGATGTGCAGATTTGTTTACTCGTGAAAGCAACGACTTGTTAGGGAATAAAATTAGTCCCTATATGTATTTGTTTGGTGTAAGTGATCGATTTGTGGTGTTTTCTTTCTGTGTTTACTCCCTCCTTGTTTAAGGCTGCTGCATTTGTTTTTCCAGCAAAGTGTATTAGCCTTGTTGATTGTGTGATTGGGCTCTATTATCATGTCTACATCTATTGAAGGAAAGGTTTCTACCATGGAGACAACAAATCATGTAAATCTCCAGATTACAAGCATACAATTGAATTGAAGAATGTACTTGTTACGGGCCCAATCCGTGAAGGTATTTTTAGGAGCTAGATGGAAATTGAAATTCATCACTGCCGATCCTCCTAAAACTTAAGATTCTTTAGGAACTACTTGGTGATGATCTAGTTTTGGAACAGTATGGAACTGTCTATTAGTGCTAGTGTAATGTTTTTAGACACTGCGAGGAAGTCTCTTCAAGAAATGTACTGCATGGAAAAGAGTGTGTCTCGGATCTATTAGCTGTATGAGAATATTTTCATGTTACAACAATGCGATAAACCATTGGATGAGTACTATAACAAATTGTGTGGTATGTGGGAAGAGTTGAACATGTAACAACCACTCACAAGTGATATTGATCAATTAAAGAGGCAACGAGAAGAGTTTCAAGTAGCCAAGTTTTTGTCTGGCTTAAAACATAATTTTCAGGCCATTAAGGGAAAAATTCTTGCGAGTGATAGTTTGCGATCACTCAACAGTGTATACTCCAGGGTTAAATGTGCAACAATTGCTCTTCCTATGTTTGGAGGTTCTATTAATGAGAATTCAACTCTTGTATCTATGACTGGCCGTGGTGGTTTTGGTGGTGGTAGAGGTGGTTCAACAGGCTATAGTAGGTTTTCTGGAAGTACCTCTGGTGGTAGAGGTAGAGGTAGAGGACATGGTGTAGAAATGCAAAGTGTACACACTGTGGTTATACATTCCATACTAGTGAGAAATGCTGGGATAAGTTTAGAAAGCCAGCATGGGCTAATGCTACTGCTACTGGTGAGAGTAGTTTGGGATTGAGCATTGGAGTTGTCTCTCATCAACCCTCTCATGATATGCATCTAAGCATATGAT
>JAOXJP010270212.1:0-20237 GCA_025762735.1 Platanus orientalis | reverse complement strand
AACCACTCAGCCAAAGTGATGTTTGTTGGTAGAAGTTTTTAATTTATTTGTTTTATTCTAACAACCAAACCCTTTTATGTATTCAACATCCAAATTAGTAGAAGTTTTAGAGCTTTAATAGCATTTTTTTCTTAATCAACCAAATTAATCCAAATAAAAACAAAAATACAAAAAAAAAATCATTTTTTCAGGTTTCGGGCCAGGCTTTGGGCCAGTTTCATGTTTTATTCACTTCGGGCCAGGTCAGGCATTGGGCTGAAATAACTTGGGCTCCAACCCAGCCCGAAAATTAGTTTTGGCTTAACATTTGAGTCCGAGCCCGGCTCAGCCAAAAACTCAACCTACCCAACCCGCCCAATTTTTTGGCCAGTCAAGTCAGGCTTCGGGCCAACTCAGCTCAATTGATAGCCCTAACAAAACATCCCGAAAGATGCAAAAGCAAACCAAAAGCAAGAAATATTACATCACTAATCCTAGTCTTCATTATGTGTATATAATCGCTACCAAATTGTATTTTAATCGCTTCTTGTTCGCTTTCACAATCGTTTCTTATTCACTTCCTCAATCGCTTCCCCATCACTCTCCAAATTGATTCTCGCTTCTCGATTCCCACTGATTTAGTAAGCCTCGCTTCCCACTTCTCAGCTCTAGTAGCTATGTTTTAAAAATTCTATCAGTTGGAGGAACCCAGTCCAAAGCAAGAACATGCTGCATTCCAATGGGAGACGCAATACAAGAAACCCAATCCCATACGAAATCACTAAGGCCTAGTCTGGTTTCCATGAAAAGGTTTTCTCATGACAAAATTTTCTCAAAAATCATTTTTAACTTGTCTGTTTGCCATGAAAGCTTGGTTTTCTCATGTTTTTCTTATGATTCTTTTCTTTCCTTTTCTTGTAGGATTTTATTTTCTATTCTTTTCTTTTCTATACAATTCAAGGCAACCAGACTGGGCCTAAGAGAAACTCCTTTGAATTCTTTCAGCCACGCTCCTAATTCACAAACAATGGAATCAAAGACCACCAAAACATTTCTCTTCTTTCCCAAAAAAATTCTTTGGTTTCTTTCTTTCCAAATTTCCTAAACAATTCCCTGCAAGAGAACACGAAGGAACATCCTTCCCCTCTCACCATAAACCCCACCACCCCATTGGTGGAAAAAGTTCTCCAGGGACACTAGAAGGATAGATCCTACTTGAAAGAATCCCAAATTTTTCTAGTAAAAGCATAGTGAATGAAAATGTGATTTCCGGATTCCTCATCATCCCCACATAACTAGCAGATCGAGGAGATTCTAGGGTTGGTACCAGTAGAAACCTCAATCAAATGCCCCAATTCTTCTTGATCTTATTCTCTTATTTCTTCTTTCTTCCTACTTCTTTCCTTCCTTATTTTCCTATTGTTTCTGATCTTTGTTGTTGCTGCCTACCAGTGGAGGTGAAATCAAGTGTTCTTAAGTTCTGAAGTTGGGAGAATCAAGAGCTGCTGGAATTAAAGGAATCGGCTAACTATCAAGGAATCGGCTGAGGTATTCCTAGGCAGATTCTCTATCAAAATTTCCCCTCTAAAGTAAGGCCTTTTTTATTCCTTTTTGTAGGGTTTTCTGTCCCCATATGTTAATCATCTAAATCCCTAAATCCTCTTGAGTCTATTTTGGATTTGCTGATTTTCTGTTACTCTAACCCAAAGTCCTTTCAATATAGTTGTTGGATTTTCTGCAGAAGTCTATTCTTTCATATACTTTATATACTTTTATTCATCAGATTGACCTGAAATTTTGCGAGCTGATTCACCTATAAATCATCTATTATCCTGCCGAATTTCAGACCTTTCTGACAAGTCAACAGGGGTATTTTGGCCATTTCCTATCTGCTGCCCAGATTTTCCAAAACCTTGTTTTGAGTTAATTCTTGAACTAAGGTGTTATTTTCAACTGATTTTAAGCCCACATCTGCATGAATCATCAGCCCCATAAGCTGTCCTGCACCAGGGGTTCAGCCCATTCTTTTAAAAAATAAAAACAAAGTAACCCCATCCATCACCAAAAAAATAAGGTCAAGCACCATAAATGTATCTAATTCAAGGAAAATGTAATTTTATCATCGACACTAAGAAACAAACCCCTACAACACTTCCACAACAGAAAGCATGCAAGAAAGAGACATCTAGATGAGGCACATGAACAAATTCCATAGTGCTCAGAAGACAATGGTATTGATTCATGCCTATATACTTTCGCAACAGTGAGGCAAAAAGTGCATATCAACTAAAAGAGCAAGCCTCTTATAGCGTATCATAGAAAAAGAACCACAAAAGAGTGCTAGGAGGACAATGGCATTGAATCATGCATATAAGGGTCCACTATAGTGACACAAAACACATGCATCAACTAGAAAAGATCATAGGACAACCTCAAAAAGAAAGGAACAAAATGCATTCCATGAAATAAAATGCTTAGAGATTAAAAAAATGAAAAGGCAAAGAAAGAACAAAAATAAAGGATAGATACAAAATTTTGAAATCCATGCAAATCAATGTGGAACTTTGCTTTTTCCCTTAAAGTCATTCCAAGTTGACCATGCAGCTCCAAGTTCACAAGATATCTTGATGTAGACAACAATGCAAGACTTATATATGTGCTGCCCCATAAGAGAGCCAAGTTCAAATTAGCATGTTATGTGGGGCTAATAAGGGTCTTGTAAGGGGGGGGTACAACATTTTATGTATCCATGTAATAAGACCAATAGTGCCAAGGTTTGTTGGTTTTTCTTAAGAAAGTAATCACATCACTTACTTTTAGTCCAAGTTTTCTAAGGTCAAAACTTGCCCTTTTGGCTTGACTTTGGTGTCATTAGAGAGGTTATTTAGTTGTCTTTCTAACAAGACTAAGATTATACAAATCTGAGGTAATTTGAGAAAGTTATGACCAAATTACTAAAGAGGTATAAGTGAATGATAGGAATAGTAATTTTAGAAGGTCATGTTTTAGAAAGTCTTAAGTTTTAGTGGTCTAAATTTTAGGAAAGTGTTATTTAGAAGTCTTTTAAAATTAGAAAGTCCTTATTAGAAGTTTATTAAATGTTGTTAGTGGGTTTTGATTTTAGTATTTCTTACGGAACAAGTTAGATGTTTTAGGTAGTTTCTAAATTAGGAAGTTTCTAATTTTTGTATGGTTATAAGCTTATTTAAAGGCACCTCCTCCCTCATAATTTTATATCAAAGTCCGAAAATTGACTAAACAAAGTATGTTATTGGGTGGTTTCCCAAGGCAGTCGTGGGTTGGTCCTCTCTCCCTTCCAAGGGACACCACTCTAAGCTCCCCTCTCTCCATCGTGGGTTGTAGCACCCTATGTGCATTCGTGAGTCCCCTCACCCACCCCTACTCCCAATTCTTTCATCCTCTTATTCTTCTACTATCCTCTATATCTTTCTTCAATTGTAGCTAAAATACCCTCCATTATTGAAGAGAAAGCTGCTAGATTTTATAGGAAGTTGTTGAACTACATTATTGAGGTATACTTTGCTGAATTTTCTGGGCACATTAATAGCTGAAATCGCACCCCTCAAGAATCCTTGTTTCTCTAATTCCTTTTAAAGGTTTGATCCTCACTTGATCCCCTACAAAAGCCCTCATTTTCCTCTTTGATTCCCCTCTTCCCTCTATCTCAATTTTAAAGATTGTCTGCATATTCTATTAAAGCATCTTTGAAGTTTTTTCTGAAATTTAATGATTTGGCAAATCAAAACTTGTCCAAATCCTATGAAATTTTAACCCTTAACCCTTTCCTGATACAGTATTGATCTGGAAACTTTTGTAATTTTCTGACATGTCATAGGGGTATTTTGGTAATTTTCAAACTTGCGGTCCAAAATTACATACCATTTTTGGGTTTTTTCTTTCTTTTCTCATTCTTCTCACTTCTAATTCATTCTAGCTTCTTTTCTTTGATTCTATTTACTGATTTCTAAACTTTCCTGGCTACTTGTGTTCTAAAATCTCAAATATTGATTAATTTACTTCCACAATTGAATCTAAACATTACTTGAGGATTGTGGGAATGTCTTGCATCAAAATTTGGGCGTCTTCTCTATTATGTTGCATTATATCTTAAATCAAAACTAGTTGCACCAAGCTATAATGCATCTCACTGCGATCTAAACAATATGCACAACTACAAGGTACCATAAGAAATGTATACAAATGGATGAGTGAAAAAATGGATGAATAATAAGAAATAAAACAAAAAAAAATTTAAAATCTATAAAAAAAATAAAAATTAATATATTGGAAATTAAGTGAGAAAAAATTACAATCACAATACCATTTTCACACAACATTCCATGGCATACACATGAAAAATAAAAGGTCCAATATTGGAATACAATTTAGATAGGGAAAATGGTTGTGTTTTCACTTACTTAGGGTAGTAACTTTTCGGAAAATATCTGTTGCTTTGCCCTACAAAATCACCTTTTTCTTTCACCATCTCAGTACTGCAAGAAAATAGTTCTTTAAAAATTAAACTGAAACAAGGCAAACAGGACAAAACTCAAATAACCGCAAGTTTGATGATACTCAAGTCACCCCAACTCAATTAAGTCTGACAAACAATAATCCTCATCCATTTCATCAAATCAATGTTTATTAATAATTTTCCAAACAACGTGTAACTCATCATGAATTCACATGGATGGAAATGTAAATGTCACAAAATACTTTTAAATAACATGATAAGAAAATTTTAGAGAACTTACTCAAACACAACATTCCATTGAGCCTTGTATCTTGCATGCAATGAGGTGATCTTTTCTTGTTTCTCAGACCACTTAGGATCACTGACTGCAAACACCAATTTCACAATGCCTGGATGCAGTTTATAGCAAAAAATTAGTATTTATTATCTATTAACTAAAATGGTAAAAGAATAATGGCAAAAGGAAGAACAAAATAAGTTGTAATAGAAGTTAGCATAAGGGCTTAAATTTCATTTAAGTTTTAGGACACCTCAGCCAAATCTTTTTTTTTTTTTTGATAAATAAAATTTCATTAAGAGAAAAGGAATGAGAAATCCTCAAAGACTACAGAACCAAGCAACAAGAGAGAGAAAATACTAAATACAAGAGAAACTTAGACACCAATCTCTTTTGGTATCCTCCACCGAATAATCCCCCAAATGATTACAAGCCATTCCTCAATCCTTTGCCCTACAATAAATATTGTAAATCGGTTCCAAGCAACCTTCAAACACCCTCTTGTTCCGCTCAAGCCAGATTAACCAACAAATGGCCAGACACACCAATTTCCAAAGAAAGCATCCCTTCTTGGAAACCTTCCACATAATTCACGATTCCAACAACAAACCCATCCTGTCTGGGAACACACAAGAGAGATGAATCTCCTTCAAAAAACTCAGCCAAATCTGTTGTATTTTCATGTTTCAAAGGTGTTTGTAATCATTCTGTCTTTAGAAATTTTCCTTTTACATCTATGGAATCATAAATTTACATAATATGGTTCAGTGGCTTACTGGTTAGTGGTTACACATAAAAGATTAAGTGTTGGGTTTAAAACTCATTGGCGACCGTATGTTCTAGATTGATGGTATCTATTGTGGTTTGGGGAGAACTATAAGTTTATCAGATAGGCTGTTTTGAATTTTGGATTTTGGGCTCTGGTTTTGTGGTTTGGTTTCTCTTTGTTTTTTTTTTTTTTTACCTTGTGCTTTTGCTGTTTTTCTTTTCTGTTGTTTGTGTTCACTAGGCTAGTGAACATGCTTCATTGTTGACCTCTTCTTAATGAAATCATTGTATCTTCTTCAAAAATAAAACCCTCACTGGCAACTTCTCTATACATGTACAACCCTACCTAAGGGTGTGTACAATTGAAAATGTCCGCGTTAATCAATCAAGATCAGATGCTCAATATTGTAACCACAGGTAAAGTACATTTGATAAAACTGTGTATCTCAATGATAGACACAAACGAGAGGAATATAAAAAGATTGCCCCTGTTTGGTGCTTGTACAGAAAATCGCTTGTGTCTTTTTCTTTTTCTTTTTCTTTTTCTTAAAGCATTGTTGTCAAACCTCACTGATGCGGAACAAGAAACAGCCCATGCTCAAATTTGATGGGTTCTGTGGAGTTTTTTTTTTTTTTTTTTTTTGTATTTTAGGTTAATATTTTTGTATAGTAATTTTTTTTATTTTATCAATTTTAGGTTAATCTAAGTTAGTTCCTTATTAATCAGTTTAAAGGTTTTTATTTATTTCCATATAGAATAGGTTTTGTTTATGTTTTAAGAAAGTGAAAATCAATTTCCATCCCTTTTCTTAAGGCCTTAGTTTGGGAGGTCAAAACTAACCGTTTGGCTTAATTTTAGTGTCATTTAAAAGGTTTACCTTTCCAACAAGACCAAAATCTTGAGAATTCAATGTGATTTGGAAAAATTACGGCCAAAAAACCACAAGGTATCACTTTATGATGAGATTTAATTATTTTAGAGTTTTGATTTTATTTTTTTATTTTTATTTTATAAGTCTAGTTAAAGGGAGATTTGGAAAGCATGGAATGTGATGTATATATATGCCTTGTAACTCGGAATTTTATGAATAATGATTATTGATAAATTCAATGCCACAGTTGCTTTGTTCTCTGGTGTGACTCCAGGATCTTGAATGTGATGTTTTCGAACTTAGGTGTGACTCCTAAGAGGCCATTGGTATGACTCCATTGGTATTTCTTCTCTTTCACTATTCTTTATTTTTGTTATCGCTTTTTATTGCAAATTTCTTTGAAGTACAAGATCGGAACCTTGTCCTACATCCATTTAGTATCAAAGTTTTTCGCCCCACATCAATTAGTATCAAAGCAAAGCTTATGAGATGGTTTTCAATATTAGAACTATATTTGGTTTCTCTTATGGGAAAGCAATCAAAATTTTAATTAGTGACAATTATAAGGATAATCTGATTTCCACAAGTTTTGTTGAGGAGATCCTACAAGATTCTATAGATCAAGGATATTCTGGATACGAAGGAAAAGGTTTTGGTATTCAATTCAAGCAAGGAAAATGATGTAGGATTCCAAGGAATGAGTTCCTACAACAAGTAAAATTGAACCAAAAGCCTAAAAGTACAAGAAAAATCAATAAGGCCCTGTCTGTTACAAGTTAAAACATGGGAAAAGGTGGGAAACTGTACTTTTTTCCCACCTTCATGTTCTTTAATGCACGGGGAATTGGGGATACCAGATGGGAAAACTTGGTAAAACCACCTTGGGTGTTGAACCTTTCCCTTCATGTTGTTTGATGCAGAGGATACCAAATGAGAAAACTTGGTAAAACTACCTAGGGTGTTGAACCTTTCCCATTTCTTCATATCTTTGCTCACTCACCTGGTCCAACAAAAAACAGTAGGAAAAAGAGGGGAAGGGAAAGAAATGAACAATGACTTTTTTTTTTCTTTCCCTTTCTCTCCTTTTCTTTTGGTGGTTTTACTTTTCCCTCCTTTTCCTATGGTTTACCTAAAGAATGATTCTTGCATTTTAAAGTGCTAAAAAAAAAGTAATAAATTTCAGAAACATATAAAGAATAAACAATCTTTAAGAGGGATGATCCAAAAATGATCAAACTAATGTTTGGAATCAAGTGGATGAAGAAATTTAGAAGAAAAATCAAGAAAACCCCTAAAATATGTTCAAAATCAAGAACGATGGATTTTCAAGAAAGTGGGAAATTTAGAATCAAGAATTAGGGTTCTTGGTATGGGATGATAGGTTTAGGTATGAGGATGCTAGGTTTAAAAGGATTTTAGGTTTGAATGATTGATTAGAGAGAAATCTGATTCATGACTGTTCTAAAAATTCTACAACCAAAAAATTGAAGAAAATATGAAATAAATAAAGAAAATAACAAAAGAATAAAGAGGTTAATGAAATAAGTGATAGAGGAAGTAATAAGGAGAAGAATATGGAGTTTTAACATAAAATACTGGAAAAGGTAAAGGTTGCACATTTATGAGAGAAGTTGGAGAAGGAAAGAAGAGAGAAAGTATGGAAGACTCACCTAGGAAACCGTGAGGGTTGGGAGAGAGACTCCATGAGCTGTTCCAATCTTTAAAAACTTTTTCTATTCAATCAACTAATCATACATGAGGTCTTTGTGACCTATTTATAATATAAAAAATGGAATTGGACCAAAATACCCCTCCCTTGTACAGTCAACCAAAAAAATTCTTTAAAAAATCATATAAACAGTCTTAAACTATTCTAAATTAATTTTAGCCCCTCCCCATGCTTATATGGCCTTATTAGATCAATCTCATTACTAAAACCTTCTTAAAATAGAAAGAAAACAAGTAAAATAATTCCTAAAACAGAAAAATAAAAGAAAAATCTTGTGGACAAAACTATGTCCTCTTCTTACATCCTTTGTTCTTGATCTTAGGCTTCCACAAAGGTTGGAACTTCTCAAGCCATGTTAATGCCACCGCATTAGAAAATATATTGATGATGTTGAATGCATAATCTTTCCATTGAAAAACAATAAAGTGATTTTCGGAAAACAATAGATTGAAGAAAGAAATGCTACTTTTAATGAGGAAGCACATATCTTTAAGATTTTTATCCATGATGTGTGGTATCGACTTACGGTAAAGCCTCAACACCCCACTCCAACAACGCAATCAACTTTAGAAAAGCAAAACTAAGAAGAGATTGTCAAAAAAGTTAATGATGAGTCAAATATTTCTTCACCAATTCAACCTACAACTCTGCCTAAACAAACAGATGTCTTGGATGAACTGGTTATATGAGATAGAAGACCATTGGGACTTATTTTAGAACCAGATAGAGGATTCTAGTGTAAAACAACCACTTAATGTGCCCAAGAAAATTAGTAAAGTATCATTCGATTCGCTTGATATAATTCCAAATGAACTACCTAATTTCCAAGACAAGCTAACAGATTCACTTATCAAGAAAGGTTTCGACATCAAAAAATTCATCACAGAGATGCTACATGGTAAGCCCTTGAAGGCTTGCAATAATGTTGATCTTTCATTACAATAAAACTCGATGTTGAGTTTTTTTTTAACCAGGGCGAATGATACGGAATAAGAAATAGCCCATACTTAGATTTAATAGGTTATGCACGGGTTTTTGGTATTTTGGGTTTAATATTTTTGTATGGTAATTATTTTTAATTTTATCAATTTTAGGTTAATATAAGTTATTTTTCTTATCAATCAATTTAAATATTTTTTTATATTTCCAAATGGAATAGGTTTCATTTATTTTTTAGAAAGGTAAAAATTCAATTTTCATCCCTTTTCTTTAGGCCTTAGTTTGAGAGGCCAAAATTCACCCAGTTGGCTTGATTTTGGTGTCATTTGAAAGGTTATTCAATTACCTTACCAAGAAGACCAAGATCTTGAGAATTTGATGTAATTTGTATAGCAAAAATACTGACAATGTATCACTTTGTGATGAAATTTACTTATTTTAGAGTTTAATTTTTTAAAAATGTCTAGTTAGATTAAGATTTGGAAAGCATGGAATGTGAAGTCTATATATATGCTTTGTAACTCAGAATTTTTTTTTTTTTTAATGAATAACAAAGAATATATTAAAAGAAGAAGAAACAAAAGGGAAGCCAAAGCAACCAACCTGCTACAATAACCAACACAAATACAAAGACAAACTACATCAACACTCCGGTATAAAATCTCCTTCAAACATAGAAGATTGGTCAACACTCCACTTAGCAATCTTATCGGCTAGGGAGTTTTGGTTTCTTGGAACGTGATGTAATTCGGCAACCAAGTCCTTGATGAGGGATTTGATTTTAGCAAAGAGATGATTCAATTTCTAAGAGCCACAAAATCCCCTCTTCCCCATGATATTACCGTCAAGGAATCTCCTTCTAAGATACAATCTCTAACCCTTTTATCTCTAGCAAGCTTCAACCCTTCTAATAAGCCCATGGTCTCCGCATCAATAGCATCACTCACCCCAATCGGCCCCCCCTTAACTCCCATAATTTGACCTTGATAGAGACGCATAACACATCCAAAAGCCGTCGGCCCCGGATTTCCAAAGGAAGCACCATCAAAGTTCACTTTGTATTTCCCCATTTCTAAAGGGCTCCACACTTGAATGGAGGTCATATTAGCACCATTGGAATCCATAATGCATAAAACCCAATCCCAAACTGTATCATTCATAGAGCAATTTCTGAATTCCTTCTTCACCAGAACCCCAGAGTTAATCTCACAAACAATGGAATCAATGATTGCCCACACGCTTTTGGCTTTGTCTTCAAAAACCCTTCTATTTCTCTCCTTCCAAATCCCCCACACCACCCCTAAAAGAATGACATTGAAGAACATTTTTCCCCAAACCCCTTTAACCCCTCTTCCCCATTGTCTGAACAAGCCATCCACAGAATCCGGCATAACAAGATGAAGGTTTAGCGCCTGTTAGAAGAAGTTCCACACTTTTGAGGTGAAGTCACAGTGGAGGAAAATATGATTTCCCGATTTCGCCTCCCTCCTACATAAGGGGAAAATAGAAAGGGAGATACATAAAAAAGGCCTTCTTCTTTGAAAGACGTCCATAGTATTTTGTCTTCCAAGAAAGGATATCCAAGAAAAGGCCTTAACTCTTGCAGGAGCGGCTGAATTCCAAATACTAGTGGTTAGAACTTAAGGTATCAGGATTAGACCTTTGGTCAGGATTTAGATGAAAAAATAGCATTCGGATAAGGGGCCCACACGCAGGAATCCCTTTCATCCCTATCCACAAAAACCAAACCGGAGGTTCTCCATCAGATCACCAACAATAGGGATTTCCCACTCATAAGGATCTCGAGAAAAATGGAGATTCCATTCAATAACATTAACCCCTTGGGATAGGACTTCGACCACCTTGGCCTCTTTATACAGAACTATGCAGAATATGCGAAGGAAGGCTATTTCTAGGGTAGTATTCCCCCACCATAGGTCCTTCCAAAAGCGGATTCTCATGCCATTCCCAAGAAGAAAGCGAGTATGAGGATAAAATACATGACTCACCTGAGTAATGTGCTTCCAACAAACGGAATGTGATCGAGGAAGGTTCCAATTGCAGTCTCACCCATTATCATGATACCCATATCTAATGAGAAAGATGGAATGCCATAAGCTCCCTTGTTCCGCCGTGAACTTCCACAACCATTTTCCCATCAAAGCCACATTCATCTCCCTTATCCGGCCCAACCTTAGACCTCTTTACTCCTTTGACTTCACCACCACCTCCCATTTTACCAAATGATACTTCTTTTGGCACCACCCATCACACAAGAAATCCCGCTGGTATCTTTCAATGATATGAATAACTTTACTTGGCATTTTGTACATGGGCATGTAGTACACCGAAATATTGAATAGAGCCCCTTTAATCAAAGTGATACGACTTCCCAGTGATATATACGATCTCTTCTAACAAGCTAGCTTCTTTGCAACCTTTTCTACCACCGGATCCCAGAAAACCACGGCCTTAGGATTCCCACCTAACGGCATGCCCAAGTACTTGATCGGCCAACTCCCAATAAAACACCCCATAACCTCAGCGAAAGAGTTAAGATTGCTCTCCTCAACCTCAATCCCCACCATACAGGTCTCAACAAAGCCAGATATAGCTTGAAAAATTTTCATGCAAAGTTCCACTCTTTTAATATTATCCAGGTCCGCCTTAAGGACCAAAATCGTATCATCAACAAACTGGAGATGGGACACCATAATTCTATCATCTCCAATGATGAAGCCCTCCACAAGTCTTGTTTATTTCACCTTTCTCATTATGGCACTTAGGCCATCCGCCACAATAGAAAAGAGGAATGGAGAATGAGGATCCCCTTGCCGAAAACCCCTAGTGGCTTTAAAAAACCCCTTAGCTGTTCCATTCAAGAGAATCGAAAAAAACGGCTCCATAATACACCCCTTAATCCAACAAATCCATCTGTCACCAAACCCTTTTTTACGAAGAGCCCAAACAAGAAAATCCCAATCCACCCTATCATAGGCCTTTTCCATATCAATCTTACACACCACCCCTTTCCTCCTATTTCTCCTCATCGAGTCCACACACTCATTTGCAATCAATAAGCTATCTAAAATTTGTCTCCCTTGAATGAATGCACTCTAAGTTGAAGACACCACCTCACCCATAACACCTTTTAACTGACTTGACAACACTTTTGATATAACTTTATATAGGCTACTCACCAAACTAATAGGACGATAATCCCCTGTGTCTCTAGGCCCCTCTTTCTTGGGAATCAAAACAATAAAAGTAGACTTCATGGCAGTACACAGAATCCCCCTTTCATAAAACTCCTGAAAAACCTTCATAAGATCTTCTTTAATAATTTCCCAACATTCTTGATAGAAATGCATAGTAAAACCATCAGGGCCCGATGCCTTAGCCCCTTCCATAACAAAGATAGCACATTTGACTTCCTCCTCAGTGAACGATTTTTCTAACTCACTCATTTTATTCCTTTGGAGACTAGCCTTAAACAAATTTTGGATGATCGGTCTCTCCCCTTCATCCTTCTTATACAAATTCTTATAAAAGAAAGTTGTTTCATTTGAAATATTATCAAAGTTTTGGATTACCTCCCCTCCCACCATAATGCTAGAAATAACATTTTTCCTTTTCCTTCCGTTGGCTAATTTATGGAAGAAACTCGTGTTTCTATCCCCTTCTCTGAGCCATTTGCTTTTAGTTTTTTGGTGCCAAAAGATTTCCTCCGTTTTGATATTTCTCTCCAGAGAACACAACACATCCCTTCTTTTAACCCTTAGATCCACAACTCTTTTCTTATCATCCTCTAACATCTTGTCAATCTCACACAGCTCCGCACTCAAGTTTTCTTTGTTCATCTTAATATTTCCAAAAGTTGTTCTATTCCACTCCCGAAGTTTTCCTTTCACATAAAATAATTTTTGCATGAACCGAAATCCACCCCACCCCCCCACCAAGCACTCATTCCACCACCTATTAATCGATTCTTGAAAAGAAGGATGAGATGTCTACATGTTCTCGAATCTAAATGGCTTCGGACCAAAACTTCTAGTACTAGTTTGCAATACAACTAGCCAATGATCCAAAGTTAGTTTGGTTCTCACTTCTTGGAAGTAATGCGGGTATATCTCCTCCCAATCACCCATCACCAAGAATCTATCCAAACGGCAAAAAATAGGATTGTCTTGTCCATTTGTCTAAGTAAATTTTGCATTGCACAAAGGACCATCTTGAAGGTCCCCATCTCTAACAAGTTCCTCAAAGTCTCTCATGCTTCGGGTAATTCTTCCACTAAGCCTTTTTTCGTTAACAAATCGTATCACATTGAAGTCTCCACCAACCACCCACGGCCCCATCTATCTATCTTTCAACCCCTTCAACTCCTCCCAAAAATCCTTTCTATTAGTAGTCGAAGGAGGGTCATAAACCCCCGTGAACATCCACTCATGACCATGGACAAGGTCCTTTAAAATAATTGAAATCGAGAATCTACCAATAATCTCCTCAATTTAGCCAACTGTAGAAGGATTCCAAGCACACAAAATACCACCAGAAGTGCCCACAGCCAGGACTACACACCATTCGGAAAGATCAAGCCCCAAAATCCACCTAACCAACCTATAAGGCATTTCTTCTTTCTTGGTTTCTTGAATCACTAATACATCCGGAGAACAACTCTTAATGGCTTCTTTAACCAATCTTCTTTTCTCCACTCCGCCCAATCCACGCACATTCCAAGTTAGCACTAACATCGAGAGACTTATAAGAAACCCAATCTTCCACATCTCTTTGATTTATCCCCCACGTCACCCATAGACCCATCCTTCATATCCCATTCAAGCTTCCTCAATTCCCTATGGCCACGATTCATCTTATAATTCTTCCCCCTGTCAGCCGACATCTTGAGATAATTAGATAATTTTACCTCATTTCCATCCCCATCACTTACAGTCAAACCCATCTGCCCGATGAATCTATCCACCTCCTCATCACTACTGTAATCATCCACATTTCCATCACTCACATCACATTCCACCCCATTCTTCCTCATAAGCTTTTGACATTCCATCATCCTAGAAGAAGGATCACAATGATCATGAGAAGAACCTGCATAGGAGGAAGACACAGACACAGGCAAGCAACTATTGGGACATTCAATTTAGAATTACCTGATTTAGTGGAAATAATATTAGTGTTGACAGTGTGATTGGAGTTCAGTCCTCTCTCCTCATAGTGGCAGTTCGCTGATGTAACATCTTCAACCTTCTCACCCCCAGAAGAATCAGAGTACTCGACCAGCCTCCCAAAGCCATCATGGAAGACTTCGACCATCCCTTCCCTCTGTCCACTCCCAACCTCATCGTCTTGGGACAAATATTCCCCTTCCGAATCAGAGATGACCTGTCTGTAATCATCGTCACATCCACCCTTAATAGCCTCACCGTGAACATTGCTCGGCATAGCAAACAAAGTCTCCTCACCACCAGGGGTCAAATCATCATCTACAAAATAAGCACTCTTCTTCTTCGGGGCCATTCCTTGTCCCAATCACTCCCTAAACGAGACTGCGTACAAGGTGAGCTACCGCTACCTTCATCTTCACAATCGTCCCTGCGAACAAGCCTAGGAATTGCAGTCGAACCAGAGGAATCTCCCCTATCCCCCTTTGAACAGCTAACAACTCCGCCAGAAGAACCCGACCGAGGCCTCACCTGCCTTTTCGCCGTCGAATCCCCTACTGAAATCTGGCTCAGCTCGATTCCTCTGATCGCCATCGCCCATTTGCCTCTCATCCACCCCACGCATCACCCCTTTGTTGATGTCTTGCGATCCATCCCCAAAACAACATCCTTGTTCCCACCATCCAAGTCGCAATGGCTGCTTGCATCCTGACGACTTTCAGTTTTGATTGCTAGGACGATTCCTTCCTCTTCAGACTCCTTCACCTCGTCAGGTGAAAGAAGGGGGATAAAACGATGTCTTCCTAACAAGTTAGGGCTCGAATTGGGGCATGGGTCATTTACGACATATATTTCTGGTTCGACCGAACAACTCATCTTCTGGACCCATTTAAAAGTTGGACCACACCCATTGGGCCCTTTCTTATTTAGCGCTGGATCCATGGGCCTATGATATGACGGCCCACCCTTTTCAAATCTTGAAGTTTGAAACACCCGCCCACTATTACTTTGAACAGGGGCAATACAGGAAATTCCAATGTCTTCCACAACCTTTGACCACCTTCTCAACTCACCAAGACACCTCTCTCCGAGGTTATCAACCGGAACAACCATTTCCACTTTTATTACCAGCAGACAATCCTCTCCCAACAACCTTACCATTAAAACCCTCAAGATCTAGTTTAAATCACCCTCGGCTACTTTCAATCTTGGTGCAGAGCATGGATTTGAACTAGGGCACTGCTCTTCAACATCCACCAACCCTCTGCATTTTCCTCCAATCAACTTGAAGCATTCCATTTTCCATAACTTAGTGGGGAGCCCCCAAATTTTAATCCACCGTTCCCTCTTCAATAAAGACATTGGAATAGCATGATGGGCCGGCGACTACTACCGTAGCAGGATTACCCCATTTTCATAATCAATCAGGTCCATTCTCACAATCGTCTCAACATCCACATCAGTCGAGAAAGAACACAGGGCTCTATTTTCAGGTTTCCCCACCAGAGACAACATTATCAGCACAAAGACACCATTCCATGGCCATTTTCGAGCCCACCCTTTCCCATTCCACTACGGCACCCCAAACCTCACAAATGAGGAACACTTTCCTCTGAGAATCCTCCCCTTTATCCCTTTGCATATGACTCACATGAGACCCTGTTTTCTTTATCGGGATGACTTCGGATGGAGGAATGATCCGTTTTTTCTTTGCCTGCCTTAAGATAAGTGCACATGATGTCCATCCTGAGAAATCCAAATCCGCAGGGATGACTATAAACATATTCTTCTTCTCTTTTCTTCATTCTGTGACTTTGATAAACGATCCCCATGAATTCGATCCCCTAGTTAGAAATATCGTAGCACCCTTCGAATGAAGAGTTTCTCGGAATCCAACATCCCGTCGAGCCTCCTTAGCATGATTTAAAAAACCCATGACTCCTTCACACAGCTCTCCATCAAAAGAAATTTCATGCGGTCTCCCCTTTACCCTCTCCGTGATGGAGAAAGAACCAGGTCCCTGGACATCATCAATCTAGAATTCAAACAATTTTTGCTCAATATTAAGAAAGCGCTTCATTCTGCTTCTAGAGAGATGAGACAGAGAGAGCAGAAGAGAATGAGAGAAAGAAGAAAAGAATATTGGGAATCGTATGAGAGTCTATCTCTCTATACGAGTTATTTATTTATCTGCAGAGAGATGGTATACTACAGTGTATGGTATACCATACACATACATGTATTTAATACATCTGACAATACGACCTGCCATGTAATGTATCTCAACAATAAGAGCCATGACCAGTGGCAGAAGAGGAGAGACCACAACCTCGAGCACCTCCATGTCCACCGCATTGAATCAAAGAAGCAAGAGTTGATCGGTTAGATGGAGAAGTATCCTGAGACAGAGGCACGACGATGCTCCTCTTGATGAACATAGGTATAGACGTCACTGAGAGATGGAAATGTATCACAATTGAGAAGATTGCTATGAAACGGTTCATAATCAGGGTTAAGACCCGCTAGCAACTCAAAGACACAGTTCTTTTCAATAAACTTCTGGAAAACAATAGTATCATCGGCACACAAAGCTGGAAGGGACTCATAATGATCAATCTTTTTCCACAGCCAACAAAGATTGGAATAATATGCTAAAACAGACTGATTTCCCTACTTCATTTTGCAGACGCGTTGGTGAAGCTCATAAACCATGGTCAAATGGCCCACTTCTTCATAGGTCTTTGTAAGAGCATCCCAAATCTCCTTGGAATACGAGAGGAACAAGTAGGTAGAACTAATATTAGGTTGCCTAGACTAAAGCAATCATGGGACAACCAAAGCATCCTCTGCACACCATTTTGGGAAAGAAGGAGTCCATGGGAGGTGGTGCTAAACATTCACTAGTAATATATTCCCATTTGCCTCTACCAAGGATAGACCACCGAACAGATTGAGACCAAGCTAAATAGTTCATACCATCGAACTTCACAGTAGTAATGGGAGTAGAGGCATGATCAAGTGACAGAACTGTAGAGATAGATGCCAAAGCATGGGAACCTGAGGGGGTTGATTCACTGATCTTAGACATGGTACTAAAGCACAATGGACAGGCCTACACATAGACACACTACACCAACACACAACAACAACCCAAGACGAGAATCGTAATATTGTGAAGCACCCAAAATAGTCGGTGACAAAGTCCAAAAGGCTAGCCCCTGCAAGACCAAGAAAGGAAGATGTCACAAAACATCATGGCAAAACCCGAGAAAAATAAGGGCTCAAACACACATCGCACAACTAACCATCCTCCACAAACCAATGGTAGCACCCCAACCGTAAAATATACACGAGTAACATTGTCATAACAATCCACACCACACCAAGAAGGATAGGGCTCCAAAATTGATGTGAAACAGTGATGTAGGAAATGTTTAGAAAAACCACAAATTGAAAGAAGAAAGCTTAAAATTCGAATTCTGGAAAATCTAGGCAATGGTGTGAAATCACCAAAATACCTCTAACCATGCGTCAAAAAATTATGTGATTTAACAAGATGATTATTAGATCCACGTTGCACAACTGTTCTGGTGTGTGAAACTATATATGCAAGTTTGCTATTTTTTTGGGTTTATAGAAGGAAACCAGAAAACACAAGAAAGAAGGAGAAAGAAGAGGGGAGAAGAGAGAAGAGGAGAGAAAAGGATGATAGAATGCCTACCTCATGCGAGGGGTTGAGAGTAAGACTTGGGATATCATACCCTCTTCAACACACGTCTTCTTTTCAAATATTCATCTTCAACTGATTTTCATTGATCTAATGTGCCCATTACATGGAGAATAAAATAAAATAAAATCCTAGATTTTAAATCTTCAAACAAAATAAAATTTTCAAATAATAAGACTTCTTAAAATAATAAGATTCCTAAAGAGAAAAATGAGATATTGGTTACCACAATATTTGGTTTGTTGGCCAAGTTATTGGGTCTCAAAAGATCTTAAACAATCTCCCAAAATATTTTCCACAATAGTGGAGAAAATATCTCTAAATATACTTCACTATCTGAGAAAATATCTTCAAATATTCTCCAAAATCCTAGAGAATATTGGAGATATCTTGTAACTCATATTGTGGGTTCCATAGACTAAGGTGGCAGCCCATAAAAAGACAAAAATACCATTGAAAATAAAATCATATTATATCTTTTGACAAACATGCCTTATTACATTCAACTCCTTGGAATCTAATTAATTACAAATAAAGTCTAAAAAATAGAAAAATAAATTACTCTATTAGACTTGACAAAGAGGACTATGGATAGTCCTCTAGCTTCTTCCTCACAAAGTATGCTCCTACATCAATCTCCCTAGGTTGGAAGAAGTTTGACCACGAACTTGTTGTGGTAGAATCTTCAAACTCAAGAATGTATACTTTAAGTTGAGGGTCTTTAATTTGTAAGGACAACAACCTTGAATTCATCATAAAGGAATGCAACATAGGTTCTTCTTGAAGCAAGTTTGAGTTCGTGGACTACGGATTGATATCTTCCATATGTTCTTCCTTGTACTCAAATCGGTCTTCAATCTTGTCGTCAATTGGTGGTTCATCTTAAGGAGCAAATTCCTTCGAATATGACTCTTCTTTAGAAGGATCTTCCTTAGGTGGATCTTCTTCCTTCAATTATGGTTGTTCTTGTTGAAGAGGTTGTTGTGGGAGTGTTTGCATTTGATAGCAAACACCAAGATTGAAAAATCAGAAGACATATTTCTCTTGGTCATAGCTAACACATTGTTACTCCAGCCATAGTTTACCAAACAAAATCATTTGACTCTCCACTAGAATGATGGATCTTCTTCCTTCAATTATGGTTGTTCTGGTTGAAGGGGTTGTTGTGAGAGTGTTTGCATTTGATAGCTAACACCAAGATTGAAAAATCGGAAGACATATTTCTCTTGGTCATAGCTAACACATCGTTACTCCAGCCATAGTTTACCAAACAAAATCATTTGACTCTCCACTATAATGATTTTGTACGCAACACCATCCTTGTAAGGCCCGCATTTAAATGGAAGAACAAACCATTCTCCTTGTTGCTAACAAAGATTCTTATCTTCCTCCACCGATAGGATCTTCTCGATCATGTCTTTAGAAATCAAATTCTCTTCATGTTTTTCACTTATTAGAACCCTAAACAAATTCCCAAATAGGAGTTCGAATTTGATCCGAGTTCGAATTTGATCCTAACCTCAACCATCCCCAAATGATTTCCCAAGACTACAACTACATAAAACTAGCTGTAAAATTGGAAGCTTTGATATCAAAACTGATGTAGGATATGTCTAGAAAAAAATAAATTGAAAAAAGAAAGAAAGCCCAAAATTCAAATTCTGGAAGATCCAGGTAGTGGTGTAAAATTACCAAAATACCCTTAACTATGCATCAAAAAATTCTACACTCTGATAGGGTGATTCTTGGGTCCACATTACACTACTATTCCAAATTTCAACAAATTTGGATAAGTTTCGGTGTGTGAAACTATATACGCAAGTTTGTTGTTTTTTTAAGCTTTGTTTGATTGCATGGAAAGCTGAAAATATTGTAGAAATTTAAATTAACTTTCCTAACTGCCAACTTTCTTGGTGTTTGATTGTGTGGAAAGTTATAGAGATGAAAAATGAGTTTTCCTAACCACTTTCTAACTTTCCAAAAAATGGAGCATGAGTTTTCCATTAAAAAAAAAAAAAAAATTCAGATTATTATATTTCCTTTGGACAACTTTCAAAAAATTTAACTTCCCTTCAACTTTCCAATGGCAACTAAACACGTTTTAGAAAGTTGAGGGAAATCATATTTCACTTCACTTCACTTATCCAACTTCCCATGCAATCAAACAGAGCCTTAGGTTTATAGAAAAAAACTAGAAAACACAAGAAAGGAGAAAGAAGAGGGAAGAAGAGAAAAGATAAAAAGAGAAAGAGGGTCTCACCTCATGTG
>JAOXJP010270201.1:0-20237 GCA_025762735.1 Platanus orientalis | reverse complement strand
AGAAAGAGTAAGGATAACATGGGCCAAGCCCACAACACACAAGTGTCAAAATTCAATTCATTCTTCACTAATTTAATTCATGTCTAAGGGTGCCTTTAAATAGGCTTACAATGCAAAGAAAATAGATATTTTTCTATTTTAGCAACTTCTAAATTCCTAAACTTGGGACTAGAGTATTTCCTAAAACTAAACTACTAAAAACTTGACTCTCTAAGAACAATTAAGAAACTTCTAATAAAAACTTTCTAATTTCAAAAAGACTTCTAAATAACACATTTTCCTAAAATTTAGACGACTAAAACTTAATGCTTTCTAAAACACAACCTTCTAAAAACACTATTCTCATCATTCATTGATACCCCTTTAGTAATGTGGTCATAGCTTTCCCAAATCACCGTGAATTTGCACAATTTTGGTCTCATTAGAAAGCTAACTGAATAACTTCTCTAATGAAACCAAAAATCAAGCCACAAAGGCAAGATTTGACCTTAGAAAACTGGGGCTAAAAATCAATTTCGAGATTAGCCTAAAATCCTAAACTAACCGTGGTTTTCAAGCCTTATTACAAAAACAACGCAATAACTAAACACCCAAATTAACCCATGGTACTATTGGCCTTATTACAAGTAAAACCCATCTTAAACTACTCTAATGATTTGGACAATGCTTGGGGCTATCCATGGTCATCAAGTTTCTTCTTCTTCACACCATATGCTCCCGCATCAAGAAGATTATGGAGGGCTATAAAGACCAAATTCTTCTATCAAGGTCAAACTTAGAAATGAAGACATCCTTGAGAGCCACCACCAAGGATGCCACTAAATCCACTTCCCATTTAAATAGACCCCCACGAAACAAAAAATTCCAATCATTTCCTAGCGGGAAAGGGACAATAATATCCTTAATCAAAGCATTTTTTTAGGAATAAATTTGACACAACCTTGGGAAAGAGACTTGAAGAGGTAAATTGTCCCATCAAGAGTCCTTCCAAAACCGAATCAAATCACCCATCCCAACATCAAATCCTGTGAAAGGAATGAACAAAGGGTATAAAGACATGATGCTCTTCCACGGGCTTTGAAAAAAAGAAGAGGAAATCTAGGCCAACCATTAGAGAATGTGTCATATCTACCGAAGATGACCAAATGCCATAGGTTGACTTTCTCGCTAGCACAACACCATATCCATTTCTCCAACAAAGCCATATTCCTCTGTTTTAATATTCTAAGGCCCAATCCCCACGCCTCCTTCAGGTTGCACACCTTATCTCATTTGACATGATGATCCTTCCCCCCCCCCCACCCCTTCCCTTTGAAAAAAAAAAGTTCCTTTGAATATTCCCCAACCTCCCCATCACCTTCCTTGGCATCAAGAATAAGGACATGTAGTAAATCAAAATGTTAAACAACACCGATTTAAATAAGGTAATGTTACCTCCCATCGAAATGTAATTCTTCTTCCACATGGCACACTTCTTACTCTATTTTTCCATGATAGGATCCCAAAACTTCCAATCTTTGGATTGCCACCCAATGGAAGGCCCAAATATTTGATCGCCAGTCGATTAGTATTGCACCCCACAATATAAGCAAGCGGGGCCAGCTCCTCACTCCCCAAATTAATCCCAGTGAGACTAGACTTGCTCATATTAACTTTCAAATTAGAAATTGCCTCAAAGCACTTAAAAATGTACTTCATGTTCTGCATACACCCCTCATTAGCCTCTAAGGAAAGGATAGTGTCATCAGCAAACTAAAGGTGAGAGATGCTTCTAGAATTGTCCCCAATAGAAAAACCAAAAATTATACCCTCCATCTTGGCTTTTACAAGAAGGGCATTAAGAGTGTCAGCTACGAAAGTAAAAAAATCAAAGGAGACAATGGCTCTCCTTATCTAAGACCTCTAGATGGGGGGAAGAACCCTTGGAGCACCCATTATTAATGAGAACAGAGAAAAAAGGAAACTTCACACAACCTTTCATCCACCTTAGCCATCTCTCCCCAAAGCCATTTTAGACAAGACCCAATCCAAAAAACTCCTGCCCACCCTATTATAATCCTTTTCCACATCCAATTTGCAAATAACCGCTGCCTTTCTCGACTACAATCTCTTCTCAACACACTCATTCACAATTAGGATGCCATCAAGGATCTGCCTTCCCTTCACAAATGCCCCCTCGTTCTTGAAAACAATCAGCCCAATACTTCCTTAAGACTATTAGCCAAGACCTTAGAAATAATATTATTATAAAAACTCCCAACGAAGATAATAGGACTGCAGTCCAACAAGTTCTCTGCCCCATCTTTCTTAGGAATAAGGACGATGAAAGTAGCATTGTTACCCTCGTCAATAATCCCCCTCAGATGGAACTCCGGGAAGAATGAGGTCCAAATATTCTTGATAAAAAGCAACCGTAAAGCCACCAGGGTAAAAAGGACCTTCTTTACTTCAAAAGGCCTCTCTAACCAGTGGACCTTATCCAAAGGGAACAAAGAAAATTCAAGATTTTCAATCACCAGTTTTCCCGTATTGTCCCTCATGTAGAGATTTTGGAAGAACTTACAAATTTCATTTGCCACATCCTCCTGGTCATCCACCCGAGTATCTCTCACATAAATATTGGAAATTAAAAAAAATTTATTCTTCACCAACTACAATGGGTTGGCTAAACGATCTGTATTCCACCATACGACTCCACCTGGGGCCATATCTTCTATTAAATTATAAGTCTCAGGTCATTTCTCACTACCTCAACCAATGTCCATATTGGCCTTCTCCATGTCCTTTTAGAACTCTTCTCAATAGCTGCTCAATTTTTAAGTGGTGTTATTCTAGGGGGTAGGGGAAAGGTGAAATATTATAGTTATTTTTTTGTTAAGTACAGAATTTTCAACTACATATCTATATTAGCATGGGTCCCTACAGAGGTAATGGAAAACCTTCCAACTTATTCAAGTGTTGTCTAACTATGCAGAGCATAGAACAGAAAACATTAAGGGTGATAAAGAACAGCTTGAACATGATATGTAATCATTTCATAAAAACCCGAATATAGTTGCCTAGCTAGATAAGTGACTATCATCATTCCATGAGGATTTTTTCTTTTTCTTTTTCTGAGAGGTAAAATGAAGCTTTATTAAAAATACAAAGAAAAAAAAAAAAAACAGAAACAAAACAGGCGTCATCCAGGAAGTGGGAAAAACAAGGCATCGTTCCATGTAGATTGAAGATTCCATTCCTTTAATTTTTTCTCTTAACATTCGTTACTTAAGAAGTTATCATTGCTCCTCAAAAGGGAAAAGAAAAAACATGTGAAACATTAAGAAACAAGGGAGCAATGACTACATCTTTCCTTTATTGCAATCTGTCGTATTAATACCCAAACCTACAGAAAACAGAACAATTCAGGAGACTAGACCTAATCATGCTGTATATTTGTATCAGTATTAGCCAATTAAAAAAGAAAATTAAAGATAGGGCACTGATTCCATGACACCAGTCTCACATGAGACTGCCTCTTATTAAAGTCGGATCGGAATAAGTGGCAGGACCCACCAATACATTTATCCAAACCCAACTTTAATCAAGAGCAGTCTCACTGAATCATCCTCCATAAATTAAGTAACAACTGGCAGTAAATTAATGAACTTGCAGCTCACATAGTGAGATCAATGTTCACCTCAATTGCAGCATCCAGTTGTATAAACACAAGGATGGGTGAACCAAGAAAGGTGATTAAAAACAAGTGACAAGAAGAAGAAAAAACTATCCCCTCACATAATGAGATCAAAGTTCACCTCAATTGCAGCATCCAGTTGTATAAACACAAGGATGGGTGAACCAAGAAACGTGATTAAAAACAAGTGACAACTGGCAGAAGAAGAAAAAACTATCCTTTCACATAATGAGATCAAAGTTCACCTCAATTGCAGCATCCAGCTGTAGAAGAACAGGGATGGGTGAACCAAGAGTAGGTACTATAACTCCTGATCTCTCCCGAGTCTTATGATCTAACAGCTCCAATTTAAAGAGAAGACTCTCGAACCTGCATTTATAGGCATATGAGCATGATTACTAGTAACAAGAGAGATGCCAACTTAGGAAAGGAAGCAAACACTGTTCAATAATTTTTAAAAGAAAAAATCTTGGAGTAGAGTAATGCAATCACCATGTTCCATTGGACACTAACATTAGAAAGTAGTTACTTAGTTCTATATAACCCAGTAGAGGCACAAATGTCCATAATGAAACAGGCCCTGAAACTTAGATATGTCAACATCCATAAGAAGAGACTGAGGACAGCTACGCCATTCATTTCCTACATGACTTTTAGTATCTCTAAAAATAATAATTATATATATATATATATATATATATATATATATATATATATATATATTTACCAAGCTGGTGAATATAAAGAGGAAAAAGAAACCCAAAACAAAGCAAACAGACCTCACAAACTCTCACCCCAAACAGAATACCACTCTACCTCATCAAAATCATTTAAGATGAAAACCCAATCGAAAAGTAATGGTATAAAGAGCTTCCTGCAATGAAACCTTTCCCTCAAAAATTCTTTTGCTCCTTTCCTTCCACAAGCCCCAACAAAGGGGCCCAAGAAAATACAACATGCTATGGATTGTATACGACAAGTAAAAATAGTATGTGCTATACATGGGTTCGCTTAACGAATCTTATCCTGCGTTTCAGGCTATCCAGGCCACCTCTTCCATTAAATCATAAACACTCATGTCTTTCCTCGCTACTTCCACCTAGGTTATTTGTGGCTTTCCCCTTGTCCTTGATGTTAAAGGACACGTATGTAGTGCATGTGGGGTATACCTTGTAATTACATGTATGTTCAAGGTTTCGGGGTTTCTTTTGTATTTGTGTTCTATTGGTATGATATACTAATACCATACAATATATCGATATACAAAGTATAAATACTAACAAGAGAAAGGATAGAGATATACTCTCTCCATTTTCTCCACTCTCTCTTCTTCTTCTCTTTTCTCTTTCTTCCTCCACAACAAAACTCTTTAATCTTCCTTCTTCACCTCCAAGTAAATCAACTATCCTCAAAAAGGATCACACAGAGCTAAGGAAGAACTTGAGAAGACCCTGCTAACGTCATCAATTAATACAGATGAAGCCTACATCCATACTGTCATGGCCAAATCTTTCTCTCTGTCACAATTGCACAGTGCCCATCATCTAACCATGGCCAGCATTACAATCATTTGAGCCTTTCTCTATCCGCTGACATGCCTCATATGCACTAACAAGGATACTATTCACCAAGAGCACCATCACGTCAGGCTCGTGCTTGACCAGCCCACAAACTACTTCCTTGCGTCGCAACAACGCTCGTCCTGCTCATAGGGTCCCTCATGTCATCACCACCTAAGCGCGCGACTAGTCAGCCACCTCGATGTCAATGTCATGCCATTGAAGCTCATCTCAAACAACCAAAGAATCCATCATGTTGCACTAGTAGCACTAAAGACCCAGCATGCCTACAGCACATCCTCTAGCTGCCCACTCAAGCCATTAAGCCCACCAACAACCATGACACCTTATGAGGGCACCATGCCATTCCACGCAAAGTATCACCCCGAGTCTTGCCATGCCACCACTACAGCCATCCAAGGCTAAGCCAAGATTTTGTCCAACACAAGGACCAAGCACACCAGAGCACCAAGGCCAAGGGATAGCCCATTCGACCGCTCAAAGTGTACACTACGCCTTTCCTGGATTGTTAAAAGGGAACATCATCCCTCCCAAAAAATCATATTGTACTATATACAATAATTCCATTAGGCACTATTTACGAAAATGTCATCGAGCCACATGCTAGGCCGTCGTGCCCGCACATGCGCCAAGACATGTCCGTGACAGTATGGACACCCAAGGTCCATGATAAAATTCTACAGTTTTTCATAGATCTTGTTTTTCGATGAATTTTCATGGTATCTCTGACATCATTTGAAAACAAATGGTAATCTATTTTTTACTAAAAAACACTCAGATCTGATATTTCCTCTCAATCCATGCTTGTGGGAGTTGTTTTTGTGCGGATTTGGATGTTAGATCTAAACTCCTTGCAATGTGACTTGAGCTCAATAGGAGAGGCTTGAAATTGTAGTATGAAGTTTTTGAAGGCAGTTCTTCTGCGCCCCCCCCCCCCTCCCCCTAAATTTTGTGATTTTTTGGTTTATTCTAGGGTCGGCAGCTTACTCAAATACCTCTGAATACAGAATACCTTTGGTTGTTGTATGGCTATTGTGGTAGTACTATTTGACTATGTTTGCATTCGTGAAGGCTGTTGTACCTGATATTTTAAAGTGCTGATACTGTGCATTTGATTTTCTCGGTTACATTTGACATAAATCTCAATCTGATATGTCTGTACCCGATGTATGCTTACTGTGGTATGTTTGGTACCTTCCTGGTTCAAAATTATATCAACTCTGAGTTCCCGGAAGTGCGGTGAAATATTCTATGGTTCCGTAGACAAATCATATATTTTTGTTGTTATTGAAGTGATTTATGGTTTGTGGGTTGTATGACCCTGCAGAAATGTGATTGTGAACTGTATAGCCTGGCCTTCATCACTTAGTTGATGTTAGCGGCATATCAAGTGTATTTCAAAGTAAGTGACTTCTCAAAAGTTGGCTAAGCCTAATTTGTGACCAAGTAAGGCATTGTAGTCCTAACTCCTAACCAGCATTGTGGTGGTGTAATGGTGAGGGCAGTGCATGTAATGATCTGATAATGGTGTATGGGGACTGCAGTGTTTGTTTGAAGGCTGTTTGATGACTGTTGAATGTGCAAAAGCTTATCAAGATGTGTCTTAGCCTTATTTTGTGGGAGGACCATAAAGCTCTTGGAATGGTGTGTACATGTGTTGAAGCTGTTCTATTAAGTAATTCAGTTGTGCTAATAGACAGTGTAATCCTGTGGATGCTTGCACTTGTGATGCAGCACCAGCCCAAAATATCACTCAGATAAAATAAGCAAAGCTAAAAACACTAATGCGTGCAAAGGCTTTGGGGTGTAGGTTAAGCTGGGTTAGAAGGGTTAGAAACTTAGAAGGGTTAATCAGAGGTGACATAAGGGCTGAAACGGGACAGGTTTGGGGTCAGGTTGAGAGGCAAACAGGTGTTGTCCGGTGGGTAAGCAGCAAGGGTAAAAGAAACTAGAATGTGTGGGTTTTGGCTTAGGACAGCATGGTATTTGAACGTATGGGTAATTACAGTAGAAGGACTTCTGGACTTAAGGAGTGGGGAAGAAACCGGCGTATCACTTCAAGCAAAAAAGTCATGGACTGAGGTCTCGAGATGGGTATATTAGGGCTGTGACAGAGGGCTGATAAAACAAACAGGCTGTTAGGGACTTGACAGAGGATACTCAACCAGGGTAGAATCTGTCCAGGTTTAGAGATTTATGGGTGTCAACCAGAGGTTGGCAAGGGGTTGATTTCAGAGTGAAACAAAGGGTTTTTTGTTTTTTGAAAGAGATAAGGTAATTTCATTAAACGGCTAAAAAGGAGCACAAAGCGCAGCACGAGACATGCTAAAGAAAAGCAAACAAACAAGGAACTGAAGCAAACCAACACCTAAAAGACAATAGAGTCCCACTCAAAAATCCATGAACGATAAGTGGGCCTCTCCCTATCCACAAAAAGCCAGTCGTAAATTCTGGACAGAATAGAATCCACCACTATGCGATCAACCCGATACTTGTCATCAAACGTTCTCCCACTCCTCTCCTCCCAAACAACCCAACAAATCACCACAGGAAGCAACAACCACATACTCTGGACCAAAGCACTTCCGCCGGGAATAGATTGAGCCGGCCAAGACGCTAAGAACCCCCTAGCACAAGAAGGCTGAACCCACGACACACCAAAGTGAACAAGGAAGAGGTTCCATAACTTCGACACCACCAGGCAATGGATGAAAAGATGGCACGAAGATTCCACCGCTTCTTTGCACATGCAACACCAATTTGGGATCACTAGATCTCTTGCAATCAAGTTGTCAATTGTCGGCGCCCTATTCCTCCACACCTCCCACAAAAAGAATGAGACCTTCAAGGGAATGAGGTTGTTCCACACACATCTACCAAGGGTGACAGACCCCTCTGTAGAGCATAGGGCCCCATACATCAATTTGACGGAAAATCCCTCCTCCTCATCAAGTTTCCAGACCATCTCATCCTTTAGCTCCATACTCCAAGGTCGTGGTTTTCTAGCAACTCCAACAGCCAACCCATCTCCTCGATCTCCCAATCATTCTGGATCCTACGAGGTTGAATGTTTCAATCTGATCCAATGGTCTTTCACAGAACCCCACTTGTTTAAGGCAAGGTCATAACACTAAGGGCATAACATGCGCAAAGGATCAACCGCACACCAAGGGTCTTGCCAAAATCTCACATCTTCCCCATTATTAACCTAGAAAGAAATGAGAGGAATAAACGTTCCCATCCCTTTGAAGATGCCCCGCCAAACACCACACCCCACAGGACCAGTCGGCCTTCCAGAGAACCAACCGAGATGATCCTCCCCATATTTGGCAGCCACAACACCCCTCCACAAAGCATCCCTCTTAGAGCCAAACTTCCACGACCACTTGTTGAGCAGAGCCCTATTAGTCTCTCTCAAAGAACGGATGCCCAGACCCCCCTACTCAACAAGGTTACACACCTCCTTCCACACCACCCAATGAATCTTCCTTGAGACCGAAGAAGAGCCCCACAGAAAGTTCCACGGCAGACGATCAAGCTGATTTATGATAGCACTAGGAGCACGAAACACTGACAAAAAGGAGGTAGGAAGACTGGATAATATGCTCTTTAGCAACACCAGTTTATCACCCTTAGAGAGAAACCGCCCCTTCCAGCTCGCTAACCTCGCCTCCATCTTCTCAAGAACAAGGTTTCAGATAGACTTAGAGGAGGATAACCCCCCAAGGGGGAGGCCCAGATACGTAATAGAAAGGGGCACAACATCACAACCCAAGGAAGCGGCAATCTCCCCCAGAGCATTAGAATCCCCGACAGAACTAACAGTAGATTTAGCCCAATTCACCTTCAACCCAATAGTAGCTTCCTTAATGAGGAGAATGCATCTTAGATTCCTCATCCTCTCTACCTCAACTTTAACCATGAATAAAGAGTCGTCCGCAAATTGGATGAAAGGGACAAACAAGCCCTTCAAGTAATCCCACGAAGACCGCCTTAGAAACCATTATGCCCAACAGATCCACCACTAAGATAAAAAGGTAGGGGGAGAGGGGGTCACGACTGCCTTTAAAGTATACCTTAGGCACTCCATTAACCAGAACTGAGTACGATGGATAAGAGGTGCAAATTTTGATCCAGTTTCTCCACTTCTGCCTGAACCCCATCCTCTCCAAAACCCAATCTAAGTAGCCCCAGCTCACATGATCATAGGCTTTTTCCATGTCAATCTTGCACACCAAGTCATCCCGGTCAGCATTTCTCATCGCATCGATGACCTCATTTGCCAACACCAAACAATCAGTAAGTTGTCTACCGGGAACAAAGGCGTTCTGCGACTCAGAAATGACTAATGTAATGGAACCTTTAAGACGAATGGCCAGAACCTTCGCCAACAGCTTGAACATACAACCCACTAAGCTAATTGGGCAAAAATCCTTAATGTGAACCACACCCTCCTTCGAGAAAGTGATAAAGGTCGCACTCAACGATTTGCAACATTGATCCTTGGAATGGAAAGCTTCAAACACCGCCATCACGTCCCTCCCCACCACTTCCCAACAAACTACCAGGAATTTGATGGGGAAGTCATTTGGGCCTGGAGCCTTATCATCTTCCAAACTTAGAAGGGCCCCTTTAACTTCCTCCACCGTGAAGGGCCGCTCCAACCTGCAATAGTGCCCTTCATCAATACGCTTGAACTCCACCCCTTCTAACACCGGGTCCCCGCGATACAAGTCCAAATAATACCTCTCAATTTCATCCTGAATCTTCGCCTGATCAAGAATCCACTCAACCTCAACAAGCAACTTAGTGATCATGTTTGTGAACTGCCTCCAATTGGCCATGCAATGGAAGAATTTCGTATTTTTGTCCCCCTACTTTAGCCAAGATGCCCTAGATTTCCGTCTCCAAGATATCTCCTCAAAAAATTATCATAATCGTGCATCGCCTCCACCTTTAAACCCATCTCTACCTCACTAAGCCCCCCAACCATACATTTCTACTCCAACTTTTTGATCTTGCTCAAACATTGCAGTTTCCTAGCTTCCAATCCCCCAAATTCCTCCTTTTTCCATTTAATAATATAGTCCTCCCGCAACTCCAGTTTATGAGCAAAGATAAAACTAGCAGACCCCTCCACCACGAAGCCCTCCCACCAAGCCTTGAGATTATCCACAAAACCAAGGACAGCAAGCCACATAATCTCGAATTTGAATGGGCGTGGGCCCGTCACTAAAGAATGAAACCGAAGAATGATCGAGATATGATCGGAACCCGAGTTAAGAAGAGCCTCCTAAGACAACAGGCAATCCTGATCCAACCAGTCAGGAGACAACAAAAAATGGTTTAAGCGACTACTCACGCAACAGTCCTGATGATTAGACCAAGTGAAGCTAGCTCCATACAACAGGAGATCCACAAGATCAAAACTTTGAATGAACTCGTTGAACTGCCACACATGCCTAGTTGTTCTTAAAGCACCTAGTCGTTCACCGAGGTGCCGATTGCATTAAAATCACCTCCCACGCACCACAGCACCACTCAATCATCTCTTACCTTCCCTAAACCCTCTCTAAGGAGACCAATCCCATCATTACCGCACGGACCATAGACCTCAGAGAAAACCCACATAAATTTGTCAACCTTGCATCTGAGTAAGACTGAAACTGAGTACTCTCCCACCCAATGATCTACTACCTCATACAATGCAAGATCCCACGCCACAAGAATACCTCCTGGTCTAGCTGCTGTCGGGTTGTGAACAAAATCAAAAGATTACGTACCCCACATATCCATTGCCATCCTCCTATCAACACTTTGAAGCTCTGTTTCTTGGAGTCAAAACACCCCAATCTCCCACCTCTTAACCAAATCCTTAACCGCCCACCTCCTCTCCTCACTCCCTAACCCCATAACATTCTAAGTACAAAATGTAGTCATCATGATGGGAACTTGATCGTGAAAGCCCTCAGTCTTCTCATCCTCCGGTCTCTACCCCTATCCTCCCTATCATATCAGATGTCAAAATCCAGATTCTTCAACTCTTGTGTACGCCGATTTCTTGACCTTCTCATGTTGTAACCGCAGCTTCGATTTGGGCTCCAACTTCTTCTCCTTTCTATCTCCCAGAAAAAGTCCTTAACCCATTGCTCAATGCCTTTAAAGGAATAGCTCAATCGTCTCTTCACCTCAGCTACCCTCTTCATCACCCATTCGGAAGCAGCATCATAATAGAATCAACCTCCACTATGGAATTCTCCTCCCCAAACTCCACCAGCGAATTCTCCCCTTCCACAGAAACACAACGAGAGTCGTCAGAAGTATAATCCCCCAAACAGCGGCGCCCTGCCAGGGCAGACGGAGCTAACCCCCCACCTCCGTGATAGTCAGAGGCAACCCCAACATACCCTCCGACAATCGCCCTATCTTGAGAACCAAAACGACTACTGGCCATCTTAGATGACCCTAATTCCTGACTAGATAAAATTGAATTGAGGTTAACTCCAAATCCCATAGGGGATTCTTCCTCCTCCTCACTGCTCTCAGAGTAGACAGCCTTTGCTCTCAGAGTAGACAGCCTATGGTGCCCTAAAAATTGCCACTCATACAATCACCCAGCTTTATAACCCTTCGAGGCCCCTTGACTACTAGGCTTAGGAACCCATCTCCCACTATTGGGCCTGGCCTTCATCCGCTGAAGGGACGGGCTTGGGCAGGCATGACCCCCCTTCCTAGGCTGCATCACGTCCCCAGGCCCATGCCTTCTCCTGGGCTGAGTCCCCCATAAGCAACCAGTCCATACCATCTCAACCCTTTCTACGGCCCCTATGAGCAGGCCCACGGCTCCTGGGCCTAAACGCATACCCTTCCCTCCCTTTAGATTGGTGATTCCGATCCACCCCACCTAACGCTGGTCAATCCCGACTCCTGCTCTTCCCCGGCTAAGCCATCAAGTCCAAACCATGCCTAGCCCGTTCACCTTGAAAACTATCACGAACCTGCAACGTCCCTGCCCCTCCTTTACCCATGTGATGGCCAAGATCCCCCAAAGACCTTTCAAAATTCGAACTAGGGCTCAATTCTCGCCCATTTCTTTTGGAAGCCCGATCGTCAGACCGGTTAACCGCCTCTACTCCACCACCACGATGCCGAAAGGTTCCCATAAGCATACAAATGGGTAGTTCACATCGCCACAAAGCTACCCTAAACACAAAAACGGTTGTGCGAACTCCGACCAACGAACCCTAATCATAGACCATTCCAGAGAATCATAGTTTTAGGGCTCCTTCTCTAACAACCCTCTGCACTCCTCGATTGCCTCAAAAGTTTCCCGGCCCCCAAAGGTGCGCCGGAAGGCCATAAACCCAAATCTAACCTCCTTCCTCTCTAGTCTCCCACCGGCTCAAGTAGGGAGCATTAACCAAGCAACCTACGGTTAGATGCCATACATCGAGGAAGATCCCCCCCCATCCCAAGTTTTGAGCCCATCATTCAAAACCATTTTAGCCTCAAATACCGACGAGAAATAGAACATAAACAGTCCCTTGGCCAGTCTCCTCACCTGTAGCTCCCCCCCCCCAACTTCCAAACTTTCTTTCCCCATTGACAAAGCATCGAGGTGCTAAGGTTGTAGCCGATAACCCTACCCACCAGGCACAATTTCAATCGCTCCATCCGCCCCTTAAGGTCCCACTGTGGGAAGGAAAGCACAGTTACCCATTTCCTCTTCTCCACCCTCGATTTTGACACCTCAGGCCAAACAATGTTCTTAAGGACCACATCCCTAAAAGATTTGCCTTAGTCAACATTTTGGCACTATTCTTTCCTCCCACCATGGGCCCCTGCATCGAAACCCCCATATGACTCCCCATCTATCCAAGACTAGTTACTCCCCTAAGGTGGTCCCCTCCAACCTCGTTGCTCGCGGCCCTTCACCCCCAGTTGTCGATTTGTAGTAGTTGCTCTCACACTGTCCCCACCATCTCTGTGCTTGGGTCCCACCCAAGGTGGAAAATCCCTCCTATCATTCCACCCAAAGGTGGGGAGAGGTTCCTTCCTACATCGAAGTGTGCTCATCACCGGTAGAAACTCATCGCCAATGACTGGTGTGGTAGGATGCTCCACTCTAATCTGTTATTGTAATCTGAGCTCTGTTCAGAATATGCTTCAAACAAATACTAACTAGGTTGACCAAATATTTGAAATCACAAAAATCAAGTCACATAACCACAGAGTATAAGGAAGAACCTTCATTCTAACCCACTGGCAAAGAATGTATAGAAACAGATCTGAAATCCTCAGTTAAATCCCCTAAGAGTTTATGCCACAGTCTGAATCAGCAAGAGAACTTTCTCCAAGAGTTGCTGCAGTTCTTGATATTAAATCTTTCTTTTAGTAATGATATCAGTGAAGGAAGATACTCCTTCTTCTGCCGGCAGGTTTAATACCATGTATATTCTATACTTCCAAGGTGAAACTCCCACAAAACATGTGTGGAGAAAACCCTGATCCATAACCCTAAGAAAACCCTACCTAGGTTCAAGTCTCAAGCACAAGATACTTGAAGAAGAGCACCCATATCGTGGATGGAGAAAACTCACAACTCGTGGAGCTAAAACCAGAATTTTTATTAATTGTATCATCTCCAAATAAAGTGGGGAAAGCCCAAATATATAACCCATGATTGGCCTCTTTCCCTCTTACAATGGCAACTCCGATTCAAAAAAAAAAAACCTTCCTATCTTCAGAAACCTAGACTTAACAAGACTCTTCATAAAAACTTCCCTAAAACTTTCTTAAAAACAGAAGACAAAGTAAAATTGTGTGGCTCATTAGAGGAATCAACCAGCTCTTATTTGAGAATTAAGTTGTGCTGTCAATAAAACCCCAAAACAATAATGAAAACTCAAGCCACATCCTACCTCTAATAATTCATAAAATATGAAATAGAACAATAAAACTCTAATAAAAGGAAAAATCAGTAAGATAAATCCTTCTCTTGGTGTGAGATCAAGGGTCCCTCCATGGTCTTCTCGTGTGGACCCCACCAAGGCCATGTGTGGGTCCTACTTGGTTCTAATGTCCGGATCAACGTGGCTGTTTATAGCCTTGAGAAGAATTGTTTGTGGTGATTTGTTGATGTAGGATGGCCTAAGGCTCCTACAATGCTGCAAGCTATGGGCCCAAATCATTCTCACATAATGGGAGACCAAAGCTAGGAAATGGGATGGTTTAAATAGTACTCAGATAAAGCCAAATCTAGAAAATCAGGGCAGAAGTTAAAGTATATAATAATAACTCAGATAAAAACATATTAGAATAAGTTGAAATTTTGTAGTGTTATTGGTCTATATACCAAATCTCAGGCCAAACAGATCATTAAAGTTTGTAAAAGTAAGTACACTCAGATCTGTCCCAGCAACTCAGTAGTAAATACAAATCATCTCAGATGGGTTTTTTTTTATGAATACTCAGATGGGTTTATATACTCCAAAAGAGATTGAAATTCAGTAGGCAATTCAGAATAGAAGCTATGAATGATCCAACGAAGCCCCAAGTGATTTAGACCCAAGTTAGGGTTTATAATAACACTAATAAATACCAATTATAATCCCACGGCAGGAAGGTGAATACCAGATAAAGAAAGCCACAGCAATAATTTATTATAACAGACCTCACATAAATTAGAACTGGAGAAACTATTCTGTAATTGTTAGATCTCTGGTAGGGGTACTTCCAGCCTCCTACAAATACTGACATCAGCAACTAAGCTTGATGTAGAACAGCACAGCCTTTATGTTTGTAGATGGCAGTATGAGAAGAGGTAAGAAAGTTGAAGAGAAGAGCACCAACACTGCCCAGCCATGTGATGTTTTAGGGAGGCACAGCCTCAACCTAAGGTAGAAGAAGGGGAGGCCCAGCCTCAATCTAGAAAGAAAGCCCAGCTTTGCTCCAAAAAAAAAAATTTCAATCTCCACATTCATATGGGGTGGGGGCTTTAAATAGATTACAAGCTTCTTGATTTTAAAAGCTGCCCAATATTGATCACTTTCCCAAAACAGATACTTTATCAAAGACCCTTTTCTAGTATCCTAGAAACTTCTAAAAACTGAACTAAGACCTAACATAAAACCTCCAAAAACATATTCCTTTAAATAATTTGGTCATAACTTTCCCAAATCACCTAAAATTTGCACAAATTTTAGTCTCGTTTAAAAGGTAACAGAATAACCTTTCTAAAGTCTAAACACACCAAAACCTAGCCAAACAGACAAATTTTATCCTTAGAAAACTTGGGCTAAAAGCCAGTTACAGGATTACATCTCTGAATAAAAATTATAAAAATAAAAATAAACCTAAAACATAACTCTAAGTGGAACCCACTTGATTATCCATGATCATCTAATTTTTTCTTGTTTCTCATGGATGCTCCCACATCATTTGTGTACTTGGAAATGTTAAATCTTCCCAGGAAAAAAAAAAAAGTTGGCTGCAAATGGGTGTTTACTAGGAAGCACCCATATGATGGTTCAATGAAAAGGTACGAGACAAGACTAATGAAAAAAAGGCATTTATATACTTATGGCATTGACTATCAGAAAGACTTTTGCTTTAGAAGTCAAAATGTACTTTGTAAGAGTCTTTACTGATCTTGCTGCTAACCAAGGATGGCCTTATTGCAGTTCAATATGAAGAATGTGTTTTTACATGGAGATCTTGAGGAAGAAGTTTCCTTAAGGTTTTATGCATCCATCAGCAAAAGGAAAAGTGTGCAAACTAAAGAAAGCATTGCATGGCCTTAAGCAATCTCCTTTTCTTTTCTTTTCTTTTTTTATGAATAAAAAACTTTATTGTTAAATCAGCAAGAGAAAACAAGAAGAAAGGGGATGAGAGATCCCCAATAACATGAGGGAAGAACAGGGCAGGACCCACAAAGACCCCAAAAACAGGCCAACTCAATACAAACCAACCCCCACAATGTTATCCCAGTCCCTAACTAAAACCCCATCAGGAATCCCATCGTAGCATTTGCATCTTCTAGCCTAAAACAAAACTAAGTCTTTGGTTCTTCTATAGACTTGTCAAGCCAGCTCTAAATAGCCTTTAAAGACCCAGTTGTTCCTCTCCATCCAAATTGCTCAACAAACCACTGCCGGCACCAACCTTCAAATTCGCTTACCAAAACAACTAAGCATCGAGGTTCTCCAACCTTGAAGCAAGCCCATGAGATCCACAGGAGCAATGAATGTTGTGCTAAAATCCCTAGCCACACTACACCATATGTCCCAAGAGAAGGTGCAATGGATAAGAAGATGGGAGGATGACTTTGTTTCACGATAACAAAGAAGGCAAATGTTGGGCAAGAGAAAACCTTTCTTTCATAATGAGTCCATCGTAGAGATTTTATCCAAAACTGCAGTCCACATAAAAATTGAACCTTTGGAGGGACCCCATTATACCAGACAGCACCCCAAGGACCCAGCTCCGCCTTGGAATTGGATACGTGCCCATAGCAAGATCTCACTAAAAATTGGCCCCCCCAAGTAAAACTTCCACACCCGCCGATCTACATGACCCGGGCAAATCTGCGAACCATGTAAGCGGAGCCAAAAATTGGGTCACCCTTGGAACCTCTCAATCGAATAAGTCCCTTCTTAGGATAGGCACCCATACTATCTCACCACCATTAATGGAAAAATTAGAAGCCACCACTGTTGTAGGATCCGCAGCTATACCAAACACATATGGAAAATTCTGCTTGAGTGACCTCTCCCCACACCACACATTCTCCCAAAATTTAATCTGCCTCCCATCCAGCACCTCATAAACCGACCCCTTTTTAAACAAATGGTAGAACTATATAATTCCCCTCCAAGGACTGCAGCCATAAGGACCTCTATTTAACATGGTATCCCATCCATCCTCCATAGCAAACTTCATCGCCACCACCTACCTCCACAAACTTCCTTCCCCCTACCCAAAACGACACAACCATTTATACATGGCCTTATTCATGGATTGAAGATCACGAAGACCTGCCCCCCTTTGTCCTTTAGGGTTCAAACATTTTCCCATGACACCAAGTGCATTTCCCTGGCATCATCCCCCCCTCGCCAAAGAAAATCTCTTTGGATTCTCTCCAATAACTTACAAACAAACCTTGGCAGAACTGGAAGTAGTGGATGCAAATACTCGCCAGCGTCGCCTTTGTTAAAGTAAGTCTACCCCCTTTTTGAAAGGCAGTGGGCCTTCCAGCCACTAAACGCTTACTCATCCCATCAATCACTGGATTACACAACTCCTCCTTGAGCCTGTTTTGAAAGGTTCAGGAATGCTACGGATGAAATTGATATAAATAGTACCAGGCATATCACACCATGTTTGTAAAGCATCAAGATACAAGGTTGACTACAATGATAGTTTATGTGGACAATACCGTGGTGACAAAAAATAATGATATAAAGATCAGAATTCGTAAGCATCAATAGGTGTAAGAATTTGAGATCAAGGTAGGTCATTGTGGTTGGAATGTAACAACAGGATTTTTTAAAATTATTCGAACCTTCTTTTAAGGTGTGCAGAAGAGCTCAAGATAGGTGTATCTGGTAGGCTTCAGTTTGTAAAGAATTCTCTTCTTGGTCTTTTGTGAATATTAAGCTTGGTTGGATTAATATAGTTATAGGTTATGAGCACCGGTAGTTTTTTGTAGGGGCTTGCTTTTTTTTTGGCCTTGGGGATACCTTATCCCCTTTTCTTAATGAATTTTTAATTATAAAAAAATGGAAAGGCAGTGTTTTTTGAACAATTAGAAAGGAAGGTTCAAGAGATTTCAAGTGTGGTAATGGTGGAGCAAAGTCATCTGATATTTAATAGGTGGAGATCAGATGTGAACTCCTTTAAACCTGTTCAGAGCTAGATGGATGATAATTTATGGTCTCCCTTATCACTTATGGACACTCAACATCTTGAAAACCATCAAAAGATAGCTATGGTGGATATCTAGCAGTGGAAAGATGCACTATGCTCAAGAAGGAACTCTACTGGGCTCAAATACAAATTGGTCACTGTGCACTAGGCAGACTAGTCAATTGATTTTGGAATGGTATATGATTAGGACAAGGTGTCCTCAATCGAAATCATGGTAGAGGAG
Organism: Platanus orientalis; assembly: GCA_025762735.1. Lineage (NCBI taxonomy): Eukaryota > Viridiplantae > Streptophyta > Magnoliopsida > Proteales > Platanaceae > Platanus > Platanus orientalis. The sequence goes on along the minus strand of JAOXJP010270201.1, from coordinate 1,831 downwards.
ACGGAAATTTTCTGAGAGAGGAAACCCAATGGAGAAGTCCACCAGTAAATGGCCAGTGAGAATTAACAAAAAGAAAGACTGAAAGGAAGATGGCTGCCGGAGGTAGGGTGAGTGTTTGCATGCAAAGACCTAGCGGTTTTCAGGAAACCATGAGCAGTTCCCAATACTGCTATGAAGAGGTTTTTTATAGGTTAACATTAATGGTTAATTTATTAGTAGGTGAAGACAGGTTTCGAACACAGGTCTGTGGTACCAATGCCCATAGACTTTTCTAATTTAGCAAGCTAGCATCTTCAAAATTTTCAAATGACCCATCAACATCATTACGGTGTAGTTAGCAGTAACATGTCACAGAGGGATAGGGCAACCAAAGTAAAAAGTTCATAATTCCAATCCTTCCCTTGTGTGACATCACAGGAAGGTGCCATGTGTAGATGTTGTTAGAGAGTCAGAATGAATCAATTAAGTTTCTTCAAAGAAAGAATTCGTATAGAGGCAGAGAAAGGCACCAAGACTCTGTTTTGGCATGTCTATGGTTTACAGAATATCCCTTAAAATAGGGTTTTCACACATGTATATGTAGAGTGGCCCTAGTAAAGAAGCCAAAGTCATGGATTATCTAACCATTGTGGAAGAACATGTGAGATGTACTCATCTCAAGAGAAAGTTGAATGATTGAGAAATTGATGCTCTTGCAAACCTGCTTGGTGTGCTGAGGAACTATCAAGTTAGACTTCAAACCAAGGGTAGGAGGAAATGAATGAAAGCACCTTCTAGTAAGTCAAATCCGGCCATGACTTGTCAGATAATCAGGAGGATAGGTGCTTTCCATGGAAAGAAGTGTGGTTCTGGGGTGTGACCTGATAATTACAGTGCTGTGTGGACTGCAATGTTGAATAAGATTTTGACTCTGGATTACTTGATAAGAAAAGGTCATGTAATTCCCAATGCATGCCTACTCTGCCAAAATAGTGAGGAATCAATTTCTCACCTGCTGATTCATTGTTCGTTTGCTATGGAGGTGTGGGCTGCTACTTTGATGGGTTTGGGGTATATTGGATGGTATACAGAGATTTAAGATCTTTGGTGGAAGGGTGGCAGATCAAAGCTTTCAACCCAAGAGGAAAATTTATATGGTGTTTGGTTCAAGCTACTGCATAGTGGCCCTTACGGATGGAAATGAACATAGGACCTTCCAAAATCACCATGAACTAGCATTCAGAGTTTTCAGAAGGCTAAAGAGAGGTGCTTGGTATGGGCACTAAACAGTAGGGAGTTAGTAATTTCTTTGAGAGATCTGTAGGGCTCCTAGGGAGGACAGGGGGATATTGTAATAAGCTAGTAATTCCATAGCTCATTGCTCAGGATTGGTGTTCCTCTCCTAAGCATTTTTCTACAGTTCTTGTTCTGATTTTTGTGCACATTGTTGGGGTCTTCCACCCCTAGTGATTAATACAGTGTACTTATCAAAAGAAGAAGAAAAAAAAACTACAGTCAAAAACTTGCTCATCTCCCCCACTTGTTTTAGCACTATTTGTCATCCCACCATACGCATATAGAGCTAAGTCAATACATCTACTTTAGTCCCTTCTCTTTTCGAGAACACACTGGAAGATCACTCAACATACCCTATTATGTAATTTATGTCAATAAAGACCACATAAAGATCTCTCCTCTTCTCTGAGAACTTTATCAACTGCCTAAGTAAGATTTGGGGTATGCCATCCAAATGGCATGTCCAGGTATGTCAACCGGGGATCGGTTTATGGACGCTTCCCTTAACAAACGCTCATCACTGCTTCTTGTCAGGGGCTGACACATCATCGTTGAA
>JAOXJP010270181.1:0-20238 GCA_025762735.1 Platanus orientalis | reverse complement strand
AAATTGGGGTTTTCCACGTAAATCTTGTGTTGTGCATGATTTTCTTTTTTGTTTTGCTTGTTGATTTTATTGCATCTTGTTTTCTTCTAAAGAGGAAGAAGGTAAATAGGTCATAACAACTAATATCAGAGCGAGGTTTGGTTTGAGTGGGAGCAATGGCGGCAACAACTACGATGGAGAAACCTGCACAGTTCAGTGTTGAAAAATTCAACGGTATGAACTTCGTTTTCTAGATGGTGCAGATAGAGGATTACCTCTAGTAGAATAATCTTTATCAACCCCTTAAAGGAAATACCAAAAAGCTGGCGACGATGATAGATGTAGGCTGGGAAGTTTTGGATCGCAAAGCCCTAGGTACGATTCGTCTTTCATTATCTTCGTCGGTAGCTTTTAATATTTCTAATGAGAAAACCACAGAAGACTTGATGTCAGCCCTTTGTCGAATGTATAAAAAACCATCGGCTTCCAACAAAGTATTTCTGATGAAAAGACTGTTTAATATGAAAATGGCGGAAGGCGGAATTGTGGCTGAACACTTAAACGAGTTTAATACAATTACCAGCCAATTAACCTCGGTTAGAATCAATTTTGATAGTGAGGTTAGGGCCTTGTTGATTTTCTCATCTTTACTAGATAATTGGGATGGTATGGTAATGGCTGCCAGTAATTCCTCGGGTTTCGGTTCCATGAGTATGATGACGTGGTGAGTGTGATTCTTAGTGAAGAAGTTCGTAGGAAATCCATATATTTAGGAGAAACTTCAGGCAGTGTTTTAAATACGGAAGGAAGAGGAAGAACAACTGACAAGAACCATGATTGAGGCAGATCCGTGTTAAGAGGCAAATCAATATCTGAAAAACCTAGGGTAGAATGTTGGAATTATGGGAAGAAAGGACACTTGAAAAAGGATTGTTGGGCTCCAAAGAAGAACATGCATGGTACCAACAATAAGGACATGGAGGTTTCTGCAAATATTGTCGAAAAAGTTGAAGATGCATTAGTTCTAGCTTTGGACAGTAAGTCAGAGTCATGGATGAATGATCAGGAGCGTCCTTTCACGCTACATCTAACAAAGAACGTCTTAAGAACTATATGCAAGGTGACCTTGACAAGGTGCTTTTAGGAGATGATAAACCTTACAATATAGTGAGCAATGGAGATGTTTTGATTAGTTCGTCAAATGGAAATACATGAATGTTGAATAATGTGTGTTATGTACTTTGTCTGAAAAGAAATTTGATTTCAGTAGGTCAACTCACAAATTCAAGTTACAACATGGTTTTCATAAGAGATTCATGGAAAATCACAAAGGGTGCCTTGGTTGTACTAGGTGGAAAGAAAGAAGGGACACTCTACTTGACAGGAAATACAATTACATCTATTTCAATTGTAGCTAATGATGCAGATTCAAATATGTGGCACTGCAGGATGGGACACTTGAGCAAAAAATGAATGAAGATTCTCTACTTAAGAGGGAAGCTTCCAGGTTTAAGGGCATTGGACCTGGAGTTTTGTGAGGACTGCGTTTATAGAAAACAAAAAAAAGTCAGCTTCACTAAGGGTGCAAGAGCAATCAAGCAGAGCGGTTGGAACTGATCAGCGTGACTTATTTGGGCCAGCTCAGGTACGTTCTATTGGTGGCTCACATTATTTTGTTACCTTTATTGATGATTCGACTAGGAAATTGTGGGTGTATTTTCTTAAACATAAGTCAGACATGTTCGAGACCTTCAAGAAGTGGAGAGCTGCTATTAATAATGAAATAGGTTGTAAGCTTAAGTGCCTGAGGTCGGACAATGACGGTGAATATTGTAGCAAAGAATTTGAAAAGTATTGTCTAGAGCACAAGATCAGGAGAGAGAAGACAGTCCCTAATACACTACAACAGAATAGTGTGACAGAGTAAATGAATTGGACTATTGTGGAAATGGTCAGGAACATGAGATTACATACAAGTTTGCTTAAACAATTTTGGGTAGATGCTGTTAGCACAGTAGCATATTTATTGAATCGGGGACCTTCAATACCTTTGGATGGTGGATTCCCAGAAGAAGTATGGACATGAAAGCAAGTAATTTTGAACACCTAAGAGTGTTTGGTTGTATGGCTTATGTACATGTTGATGCAGATCAGTGGGACAAACTAGATCCAAAATCCAAAAGGTATGTTTTTATTGGATATGGATCAGATGAATTTGGCTACTGGTGTTGGGATGATGAAAATTGGAAAGTCATAAGGAACAAAAATGTTGTCTTCAATGATAAAGTCTTGTATAAGGACAAAACTATTGTTTCAAACAAACAAAAGTAGTTTATGGACCTTGAGGAGATTTCTGATGATGATGTGCAGGGTTTGAATGAGAACGAAGTATCAAATACAGAAGGACATGGGGATTAGCAGATACAGCTTCAAACACCTACTCCAGAAATAAGGTCATCCAGAACACCTAAACCAACACAATGATTTTTTCTTTTTCTATATTATTTATTGTTAACAGATGGTGGTGAGTCCGAATGCTATAAAGAAACATTGGAGGTTGATTCTCAGATTGAGTGAAAGTATATAATGGATGAAAAGATGAAGTCTCTAATATCCAATCAGACATGGGACTTAGTTTCATTACCAGATAGCAAAAAGACACTAAGCAATAAATGGGTTTTCAGGTTGAAGGATGAGAATGATGGGACCAAAAGATATAAGGCTAGGTTGGTGGTTAAATGATTTTTACAAAGAAGAAGAATAGATTAATCCGAATTATTTTCTCCAGTTGTGAAGATGCCAACTATTAGGGCAGTATTAAGCATAATGGCGACAAAAGATTTATATATTGAGCAGCTTGACGTGAAGACTGCATTTCTCCATGGTGATTTAGAAAAAGATATCTATATGGAGCAGCCAGACGGCTACACTACTGAAGGGAAGGAGAACATGGTAAGCTAAAAAGGAGTTTATACGGGTTAAAGTAAACACAAAGGCAATGGTAATTGAAGTTTGCTAGTTTCATAACAGTAAATGGCTTCAGGAGATGTCATGCGGACCATTGCTGCTATATCAAGAGGTATGACAACAATTACATTATATTGTTTTTATATGTAAATGATATGCTTGTTAAATGATCAAGCATGCATGAGATAAATAATCTCACGGATATGTTGTCAAGGGAGTTCGAGATGAAGAACTTGGGTGTAGTTAAACAAATTCTTGGTATGAGAATCATAAGAGACAAGAAAAACCATGTGTTGAGGTTGTCTCAAGAGGACTACATTGAAAAAATCCTTAAAATGTTCAACATGCAAAATGCCAAGCCAGTCAATACCCCATTGGGAGGGCATATCAAACTCTCCAATGAGCATTCTCCTAAATCCCAGGAGAAGATAGATTACATGTCCAAGGTACCATATGCATCAATAATAGGCAGTTTGATGTATGCTATGGCTAGCACAAGGCCAGATATTGTCCATTTAATTGGAATTGTTAACAGGTTTCTAAGCATGCCAGGAAAGATGCATTGGGTGGCTGTGAAGTGAATTCTAAGGTACCTAAGGGGAACTTCTAAAGCCACATTGATCTTTAGAGGGTTTGGACTTAACCTATAAGGTTATGTGGATTCGGATTTGTCAGGAGCTTTTGATAAACAAAGAAGTATTACATGGTATGTCTTCACCTTGGGTTCTATAGCTATTAGTTAAGTGTCACAGTTGCAGAAGATAGTAGCACTTTCAAGTACTGAAGCGGAATATATTGTTGCCACAGAGGCAACCAAGGAAATGGTTTGGTTGTAGAACTTTATAGAAGACTTGGAAAAGAAGCAAGAGAACAGCAGGTTACATAGTGACAGCCATCTTGTGAAAAATTCAGCATTCCATGCAAGGACCAAACACATTGACAGGAGGCATCACTTCATACATTCGCTTCTAAAAGAAAAGGTGTTGAGGTTTGAAAAGATCATACGGATCACAATCCTGCAGATATGTTCACTAAGGCGGTCACAACAGTGAAACTGGAGCTATCCAAAGCTTCAATTGGTCTTCAGGTGTGAAGATGGAGCAGTTAAGCCACAAGAGATAGGAATCACATCAAGCAAAGAGTGGTGTTCACAAACATAAGAGATGCAACAGGATATCAAACTTCAAGTGAGAGTTTGTAATGTGTGAAGTTTCTTTTAGGTTAGCATTGGATTTTTTCAACTTGAATTTGATCCGGATATAACCCAAAAAAACCTGAATATAGAAAATTTCAAGGAAATTTTTTTGACCCATTTTACGATTTGATGTACTAGACCGGATCTGAACCGTATCTATTATGTATTAGGGTTTTTGGGGGTATTTATATGTTTTGTTCTAGGGTTACGTGTCAAGAGGGAGCGATTCTAAAAATTGTAAATCATGTTTAATGAGATTTTCCAAATAGTGAAAGTTTTCTCTGTGGCTCCATGGTTTTTTCCTCAAACTAGGATTTTCCATGGAAATCTTGTGTTGTGCGTGATTTCTATTCATTTTCCTTGTTGATTTTATTGCATCCCATTTTCTTCTGAGACGAAGAAGGTAAAACGATCCTAACAGGTGGGACATTTTACCAACTCCATTAATGACGGGGTAGATGCATATAACAAAATTTAGTGTGGATGTTAAACCAATCAATGGTAACATCACCTCAAAACCCTCCAATCTGTTGAGCATTTTTGGGCCTGACTTTGTTGCAAATCATACAAGTAAGATAAAAAAATTTAATGCCCAAGCACATGCCTATAACTACCCATTTTTCGCAAAACATTGGCTTGCCTTCTATCAAATCCTCCCCTTCTCTCTTAAAGTCATAAAAAAGGATGCTTTAATACTGAAAGTATTAAACAATCTTAGTATAAACAATCTAAATAAATAACTTCTCATCCAAATTCCAATCACTTTCATTCTCATCCCACTTCATCTAGATAGTTGAAGACCACAATTGGAACCCTTTTGATGGTCAACATCTTGATTCTTCCTTAACCCTTAGTTTCAATTAATACTCAGACAAAAACAAAAAATTGAAGGCAATCGATTAACTAGGCATCAATCGATTAAGAATGAGAAAAAGATATGAAAGGTTAAGTTCGATAAAAGTTACTATTCCCCATGTTTTTTTATGACAATAGAGGTGATGAACAACAAGGAAAACTGGTCAAATGGAACAAGGAATGAAAGACTGCCTTTGGAAAGGAAGAGGAGATTGGAAAGGAGGCCACCTTTGGAGGGAAAAGCACCCCTACTACCAAGAGGGAAGTGCTATTTTTCTTGACCAAGAAATTACCCTTTACTAAATTTTCTCCACTTGTGATGATAAGATTCTACCTTGGTGGTGGAGATACCACTCGATGGCTCCAAGTAGAGCCATGAGGATAGAACCAAGGTGAGGGTGAAAGATGAAGAAGAAGAGATGAGAGAAAAAGAGAGAGAGAGAGAGAGAGAGAGAGAGAGACGTGTACCTCTTTCTAAGATGAGAGATGAGAGAATATTTTTGTTGGAGAGAAGAGCACAAATCAATTCTTCTTCTTCTTTTTTTTATAAAAAACCCCTACATTCTTTCTTTGGGAAAACAAGAGACGAGAGTCGTTCCACCCATGCACAATCATGTTAATCGATTTCATGCCATATTTTCGATTATGGCCCGTAATCAGTTCTAATTCTTAATAATCAAAGTAAATAATCCAAACCAAATGATCCAATTTTGGTCTAGAATGGCCCATTATCGATTCTCTTAATCTAAACCAAACACTATTGAAATACCTTCTATCATGTTACAAAGGATTATAAGAAATGTTGATTGTTACTTTTTTGTTGTAGAATAAATTCATTGGCTCATAGTTAGGAAAACTTTATCAGAAGAATTTGTAACCAAAGATGTTCATACACTCTGTTAGCCATAAACCAGAATTCTGCTTCTACATTGGACCTCACAATAATGGGTTCTTTCTTTCACAATATCTCCCTCAAAAAATGTATAGTAACTTGATGTGGAACACTAGTTGGGAAAATATCCTATTCATTGCACAAATAACAAACCCTTTTCTAAGAGTGAATTCCAAATACCTAAGAGTTCCAAATACAACATCTAAGTATATTGTGGTAGGTGTTGCATTAATTTGGCTCACCAATTAACAACGTATGTAAATTTTGGCAAGGCAAGGAGAGATTAATAAACTAGCCTATAAGTCTCTCCTTCATTCATGAAACAATCACATTCTCTTCACAATGTTTTTTATTGGGATCAACAAAAGTATCACACAATTTGCAGTTGATCATGCCTATCTTTTGCAGAAGATCAAGAATAATCCTACTGTAAAATGAAAATGTCCTTGGATCTAGCAACTTTAATTCTAATGAAGTACTTCAATTAACCTAAATCCCTAATCTCAAACTCCTCTAATTGGCCCTTCAACTTTCATATCTCATCTTGATCATCCCCAATCACTATAATATTGTCCATATAAACAATAAGAGATGTAACCTTTATATTCTTGCACTTAATAAATAGTGTATGGTCAGCTTGACTATTCTTGTAACCATTCTACACTATGACATATTGAAACTTCTCAAACCATGTCCTAGGTGATTGTTTTTGGCCATATAATGAATTAGATAGTTCACACACATTGCAAAGAGCTATTTAAATCCAAGAAGTGGTTTTATATATACTTATTCCTTCAAGTCATCATGAGGAATATTCTTCATATCAAACTAGGGCAATGGTCAAAATTTATTACTAACGAAAGGAAAAAGGACTTTCACAAAGTTCATCTTTTATATTAGATCCTACTTTTCCTATTAGTCAATGTCATAAGTTTGTGTATTAAGCTTTGTGGCATGCCTAGATAAAATCTCTCAACTAAGGCTGCAATTAGACTAGGATGGCCCAAAATTTGCTTTAGGCCAGGTTTAGGTCTAGCTTTCAAGGCCATAGTAATATATGGGCTGAGTTCAGTCAAGCCTTAACCTATCCCAAAGCCCATTGAACCTGGCCTGAACTTGGAATGAACCTAATTGGAACTCAGCTCCAACTTGGCTAAAACTAGTATGGAGTTGGTCACACTGAATTTCCAAAATCAGGATGATCTCAACTTGGGCCATGAAGTTCAGTCAAGCCCAAATTCAACCTGAACTTAGCTCATGGTCCATTAACTTTAGGCCAGACCAAACATGGACATAAGCCCATTTTTTAAATTGGCCCATCTTTGGGATGAGTTGGGGCTCGAGCAAAGTATGAGTTAGGTTGCTAAATTTTGGGTCGAGTTCAGGCTAACCTTGGATAGTCCATCCTAGCCTAACTTAGAATCTTAATTGACTGATAAAACTGATGCTTAGTCGTAAACACCCAGTTACAGTGCACTAGCTCATTTCCTCAAGGAAATCAACCATATCTTAAGTACCATTCTTTTTAGTTCTTTTCCATCTTCTTCCATTGTTTTTCTTCATTTTGGCTTAGCGAAAACATTTCTTATACTGTAAAGAATATAAGCAAAAGACAAGACCATGACAAAAGTGCAATATTAAGAAGAAAGGCACAATATAAAGTTAGAGATGAGGTGTTGGGTACAAGAATGAACACCTATCCTAATGGTGATAAGAAGGTAAAAATCATCAGCAACTCATGGAGTAGGACTAAGAATGTACCTTTATCAAATGGATTTTAGTAGGCTTAGTAGGACTTATGAAGGGATTCTTTAGTTCTTTTCTCCTCTCAAGTACACCTGTAATTCTTCTTCCTTTGCAATAGTAGTTTCTCCCTTTTCATCACCACTACTCCTTTAACACGGTCCAGTCTATGATTATTGCCAATATGTAGAAGGGAATAGGAAGAGTCTATGATTATTGCCAATATGTAAAAGGGAATAGGAAGAGATGAGATTTAAACTTCCAAATAGAAGTTGTTTCTAATTATGTATCGATATTTTGTGTATGTGGAATAGATTTTTGAAGAACCTATTAAAATTATCACAAAAGAGATGTTAGAGGTTGTTGAATTTTTTTCTCTATACTTTTTTGAATAACTAAGACAAATAGAGTTTTTTTATAGTGAGAAAACAAGGTTTTCTTAGAGGGTTAGAAATAGAAGGTGAGAATGGTTTCTTTGTTGTTTTAGAGAAAGAGTTACGGGTGTAATTGAAATTCCTAGGGGACTAAGCAGAAATTTCCTAGAGGGGGTGAATAGGACTAATTTAGAATCTTTTTCGATTTCTATTAAGTTTCTACCCCAATTAATTACCTCTTAGGAAGATGTTGATTAAGCCAGTTACTTAGTGATTAAAGTTTTTTAATTAAACTTCAGTTCACTAAGTATGTGTCTAAGCTTACTGTCAAGTGTGTTGAGTTGCTCAAGTGCTGAATATGGAGAATACAAATGAACAAGTAAATGTGTTGAAAATAAATACAAGGCAATGCACAATCACACACACAAGGAACACAATATTTATAGTAGTTCGGTCACTCCAAGGCCTACGTTCACTATCCAAAATCTCTTCACCGAGCCTATTGATTTTATTAATAGACTATGGCTATTACACGGGAAAATCAAAGAACCCAAATATGCATGCTTGGTGTCTCTAGCAAGCACTCATGCATGATGTCTCCGACACACACTCAATCTGCCCTTGTGTCTCTTGCAAGGACTCTTCAACCTTGGGTGTCTCTAGCTAAGGTTCATAGAGCCTCAGATGTCTCCAATCAAGGAAATCACTATGTAAGAAAGATATGTCTTTGGAGATAAATCTCCCAACAGCAGGCTTTATAAAGCCAAGTAAATGATCAATATAGCTCAAACCGTCAAGCTTCAAACAAAGCTAATGATGCCTTTAAAGTAGGCGTATATGGTCAATGCATGCACAACCAATAGAGATGAAATCTCTAAAGTGTAATGGCTCTAACAGTAGGCAAATGTATCCACTATAAGCTCAGAGATAACACTACAACAAATTTTACAGTTAAGAAACAATCATTGTTGAAAACAGTTGGCTATAGAGAGTTGCTCAATGCTCAACTCTAGTCCACAGACCTCAGAGATGAATTATTTGGAATGTAAAGCCTCTACTTAGACAAATGTAGGAATGGAAAGCTCTAAGCATACAACAACAGATATAGAAAATAACTACGAGCACTATTTATCAATAGTGGACTACTTAGAGTTGCATGACGTGCAAACTCTCATGAGCACAAACAATAATCAAAATTTTAAATTCCAATATGCTTTAAACCATAAACCAATTGCAACAAGAGTAGTATTACAATTAGGCACAATAAGCGCAAAAATAGAGCAAGATATGTATACCTTTGGGCTTTTGTTCTTGGAGCTTTGGATTTGGTTAAGGGACTTGGAAACCTACGCTTCACGAGCTACAATAACTCTAGGTGAGCTTTAGCAAGCTCAAATCTCCATCTTGAATGCTTCTTCAAACCTTTGTAGCTGGTAAGCTCAAACACACAAGGTAGAGAGATAATGGAAAAGAGTGATGATTGCTCGTTCCTTATTTAGGTTTTTCAAGTGCTCTCTATGGAGGCTAATCATTAGCTTTTATAGCCAAATGATTAGGCCATATTTGTATCTAGGATCCTTCTAGAAAATCCTTCCATAACAATAAGATTCAAGCATAAAATGACAGACAAATCAAGATTTGAATCTAGCGGAATTTTACTTAGATCGCTCATATGATTGATCTTAGGGTGATCTTACAAAAGATTAAGCCCTTTTTAATCTGATTTGCCTATTGTCTTTTTCCATAGTGAGGTTTTTATGGAAAAGGCGATATGGGAGATCTAAAAAAGTCTGAGGGACATGATTTAAGTCTTTAACATGTTTGAGTTTAGAATACTTCCCTTTCTACCTTTCATGACAGGGCATACTTGAAACTTAGTGCCTTCTTTGGTGTCTTTTCTGAGTCTTTAGGTAGTCTTCTTTGAGCTTGGACATGAATACATACATTCACTAACTCTACTTATAGACTATAGACACTTTGTTTATGGATTGCCAATGGCATGAGCACTCATTTTGTTTATAGACCAGATAAACAAAATTAGCTCATGAGGACTTATGAGCATGTGGAGCTACTTCCAATATCTGAAAATCTGCACACCACAAAGAAAATATACATTTCTCAAGCCAAGTGTAAAAAAGAGAGTGCAATTTTAAGGAAATGAACATCAAGCACTCGAGTAAGCAAGCATGCATATAAATGATGTGAGTGAAAGTACATAAAAACTCCTACTATGGGTATGCATGAACTGCTTTGTGAATTTAAGTGAATTTTGATATAAAGTTTTCTTAATGTGCAAGATTCACTCTCAAACTCCCCATAAATGGGATAACACACTCCTCTACTAATTCTCATGAATGGACAAAGGGAAACAAGACAAACATAAAATAGAGGGAAACTAAACAATATTAATTAGGATCAAGAGACTTCGGGAGAAGCAAGACTATTTGCCTTCGGGGAAGAAGAAGACCTAGGATCAGTCTTCATAATGATCCAAAAAGGGATTTTTTAAGAAATTTAAAAATATTTCAACCCTTTCCCTTGGATCGATCTTTGAGTCAATCCAGGAACAAGATCAAGCCATGATCAATCAAAAGATTGATCATTGGATGAATCTACACCTTGGATCACCATAATGATCGATCTTGGGACCAATCATGTGATTGGATCGATTTTTGGATCAATTAAGGGCTTGGATGGATACTCCCACCAAGGAGCAATCATGATGGAAATCAGCCTTTAAATTACTATCTAAGGCAATCCATCTTCCCTTTCTAAGATCAATCTCATGATCGATCCATCATCTCATAATTTCAATTTTTTTTATTTTTGGCTCCATTTTCTGAGAGATCATCCTCACTCATTTAGGCATGTTCACACATTCCCAAATCACACTTGAGCTTTTTGAACCGCTTGGCATCCAATGGTTTTGTTAGGTTGTCTGCTAGTTGGTGTTTAGTCTTTATAAACTCAAGCAAGACGATTCCTTCCTCAACCAATTCCCTAGTAAAGTGATGACAAATGTTAATGTGTTTGGTTTGGGAATGTTGGACAGGGTTCTTTAGGATTTGAATCTCACTTTGGTTGTCTACATAAAGGATCATTGTGGCTTGACTCAAATAATAATCTCTTTGTATTTGTTTCATCCACAAAAGTTGAGTGCATCCACTCCCAACTGCTATGTATTTTTTTCTACTTTGGAGAGAGACACTGAGGTTTGCTTCTTGCAATACTAAGCAACTAAATAGTTTCCTATATAGAAGTAGCATCCACTTATGCTCTTGTAGTCATCCACATTGCCAGCCCAATCAGCATCCGAGTATTCGACTATGATGTTATTGGTTTCAAATGGATACCACAACCCATTATTTATGGTTTCATTTATGTACCTTATGATCATCTTAACAGTATTTAAGTGAAACTTTTTAGGATTAGCTTGGTATCTAGCACAAGCACCCACTCTAAAAGCAATATCAGGTCTACTTGTCGTCAAGTAGAGTAGGCTGCCTATCATCCTTCAATACAATGTGATATCCACACTCTTTCCATCAGCATCTTGATATATATTTTTACTAGATCTAATTGGAGTGTTTAACAGTTTAGATTCATGTAATCCAAACTTAGTGACCAAATCAAACTTGGATTGATAAATATAAATACAATTATTGGTCTGTTTAATTTGCAATCCAAGAAAGAATTTGAGCTCACCTTCTATACTCATCTCAAATTTTGATCTCATAACTTGGGAAAACTCTAGAGATAGCCTCTTTAGGATTAGTTTGGTATCTAGCACAAGCACCCACTCTAAAAGAAATATCAGGTCTACTTGTCGTCAAGTAGAGTAGGTTGCCTATCATCCTTCAATACAACATGATATCCACAATATTTCCATCAGCATCTTGATGTATATTTTTACTAGATCTGATTGGAGTGTTTAGTGATTTGGATTCATGTAATCCAAACTTAGTGACCAAATCAAACTTGGATTGATTAATGCAAATACAATTATCGGTTTGTTTAATTTGCAATCCAAGAAAGAATTTAAGCTCACCTTCTATACTCATCTCAAATTCTGATCTCGTAACTTGGGAAAACTCTAGAGACAACCTCTCATCGGTTGATCCAAATATGATATCATACACATAGATCTACACTACTAGAATGTTATCATCCTTCTTTTTTATGAAGAGTGTTTTAGCAACACTCCCTCTCAAAAATTCATATCGAGAAGGAATCTAGTTAGCCTTTCATACTAAACCCAAGGGTCTTTTTTAAGACCATAAAGGGCCTTCTTAAGCTTGTATACATGCTCTGGTTTATGAGGATCTACAAACTCTTCCTACTGTTCTACAAAGACTTCCTCTTATAGAACACCATTTAGAAAGGAACTCTTCACATCCATTTGAAATAGTTTGAATTTCAAATGATGAAATTTCTAGGAGAATCCAAATGGATTCAAGCCTCACAACTAGAAAAAAGGTCTCCTTAAAATCAATGCTTTTTTACTTGGGCATAACCTTTGGTAACCATTCTTTCCTTGTTACTGACCACGGTACTATATTCATTGTGTTTGTTCTTGAATATCCATTTAGTACCAATGACGTTCTTGTCTCTTGGTCTTTCAACCAAGTACCTCACATCATTCCTAATGAATTGGTTTAGCTCTTTTTGCATAGCAAGAATCCATCACGGTCATCAAAAGCCTCATGAACCTTCTTGGGTTCTATGTTGGAGGTGAAACACTAGTAGCTAATGATATTCTCTACTTGCCTCCTTGTTTTCACTCCAACTTGGGGATCACTATTAATGTCTTTCGTGGAATATCCTATAGTGATTCTTCTTTCCTTTGGTTGTGACAACTTCTTCAACTTCCTCCAAATCATCATCAGTTTCTTTGTGTGGGGAGGTTTCCTTTTCTTGATCATCTTTAAAGAGGGCTTGGGTCATAACCTTCTTGCGGCCTTCCTCTTTGTCATCAATAACTACATTTATTGATTCTTCCAAGGTTTGAATCCTCTTGTTGAAGACTCTATAGGCCCTACTCCTTGTGGAGTAGCCTAAGAAGATTGCTTCATCACTCTTTGAATCGAATTTCCCAAGGTGTTCTCTATCTCTTAGGACATGCAAGTGCACCCAGAAGTTCAGAAATATTTTACATTGGGTTTCTTGCCCTTCCACAACAATAAGCTGTCTTCAGAGTTCCAGGCTTGAGATATATTCTGTTTGATATGTAGCAAGGAATGTGAAATTCTAAGTGCATAATCCCAGAGGGGGTGAATAGGATATAATTAAATTTGTAATTCTTTTACCAATTTTTTAATATTAATTAAGTTGATTAGAGCTGTTCAATTTTAGTTCACCTTAATTAAGGTGTTTGGTGCTTAAGTGCTAATGACTTCAAGTCTGAAAATGTAAGTAACAATCACACAAAGATCACACACCACAAGATAAGAATCTATAGTGGTTCGCACACACCTAGGCCTACCTCCACTTTCAACTACTTAATTTATTAATCAATCACAATGATTATAAAGGAATGAGTAAAACTAATTTAACCTGCTTGGTGTCTCCAGCAAGCACGACCTTGGTTGTCTCCGAGCCAAGGACTTACACAATGTGCTTGGTGTCTCTAACAAACACGGCCTTGATTGTCTCTAAGCCAAGGACTTATGTTAAGTCACACGATATCTCCAACCGTTGACTCTAGTGAAGGGTCTAAATGCCAAGTGGTTCTCAATAATCAAATGTGGTATACTTGGTACAACCAAAGGGAATAATGTCCCAATGTATGGTGTGGCTCTCAATAGCCAAGTATATAAATGTAGTCACCAAGGGAAACTAAGTCCCAATGTAGAGAGTGACTCTTACTAGCCAAATATACAAATGGTATAGTCTCTACTTCCACAAAAGCAAGTGTGTGAGTACCTCTAATGAAGGAAAGTAAACAAGTAGTCACACAGGTATAGTCTCTACTTCCACAAAAGCAAGTGTGTGAGTACCTCTAATGAAGGAAAGTAAATAAGTAGTCACACAATTGAATAAGCCTCTATGTGGGCAAATAAAAGTGAAGCTCAACAAGAGCAATATCTCATGGAGATGAAATCTCCAAGGATTCACAAGTAGTAGTGGTCTAAATATGCAATATAACCACAAAATAAACTACTATGAAATCAAACTCCAAGTGTGAGGCAAAAGCTTTACCTCAACCCTAAGGTTGGGAGTTTAAAAGCTAGGAAGTGAAGATGCACCGTCCTTGACCTTCCTCCTCTCTTCTCTTGCAAAGGAGAACTCCTTTGTGGCCTCAAGAGAGAGAAATATCTCTCTTCTTCTTTATAGTAAGCTTGTGAAGGCGTATAGAGAGTGGAGCTTGTAGAGCTCTTTTCAGGCCCAAAAATCCTATTTGTAAATGTCTTTATATTCTTAGGTTTAAAAGAGTGGAGTTTCTCTTTTATAGGGGTGACAGTCCTCAGATGAGAACCATCCAAAACAAGAAACAAATTCAGAATGTAAATTTCAATTTTGAAATGTTCTACCCAGTTTGGAGCTCTCCACTTATGTTGGAGGCTCCAACATTTTTGGAGTGCTCCACTAGGAGCATTTCTCTTAGTCGTGATAGACCAGAGAATTTATGGAGTGCTCCACTAAGTTAGAGCGCTCCAACTCTATTTTGAAGCACTTCAAACTTCCAAGTGTGTAGCCAATTTGGTTTGGAGCACTCTAGGCCAATTTTGGAGTGCTCCACCACCTTTAGATTGCTCCAAATTAGCCTAGAGCACTCTACTTTCCCTGGATTTCCACCAAATGGATCTTAAAACAATTATATCCAAGGGAAGGTGGTCTTGGGGGCCTAAAGGGTTCTCTAAGTATTTCTTACCCTCATTTACCTTTGCGGATGCAAAAGGACGCAAGTGATGCGAACTTGATGCTCTAATCCTCGCATGATCCCGGCTTACTTCCTTGGAGTCTTCTTGGTCTTCAAGAGTGATCCTCACATATTGTGGACACAAGGAACTCCTAGATTCTAGCTTGAACATGTCCTAGCCTAGTCTATCAACCCATGTATTTGTCTACTCATGGAATTTATAATATATACATTTACACTATGTTTACAACTTCAACCTAATATCTCTTAGGAAGATTCTTGCTAGACAACATGACATTTTCCATGTTTTGCACGGCTCTATTCTTCCTTTCAACCACCCCATTCTGTTGGGGTGTCATGGGAGGGGAGAATTCATGTTTTATTCCATGTTCTTCATCAAATTCAAATATTGATCCTAGAGGGGGGTGAATAGGATATTTTAAAATTCTTTTTAGATTACCCTAAATTCAATTTTAATTAACCAAATCGGTCCTAGTGTTGTACTACAATTGAATGGTGCACATGAATATGATAATGCTATGGTGTGTAAATGATCGATTGTATTACATGTGAAGTTGTTACAATGTGTGCAATGCTTGAAAATTTAAATGTTAAATGTAAAGACAAACACAAGCAATCATAAAGTACACAAGATGTATAGTGGTTCGGCACAATGGCTTACATCCACTCTCAAAAAGCTCACCACCAAGCTATAAATTTTATTAAGATTGAAGTGTTACAATCAAGGCTAAAATTAAACAAAAGCCTAGTCTACTTGTCAAGAAAGCTACACCCGGTGTCTCCGGTGAGTGTGGTCTATAGTCTACTCTTCCAGTGGTTCCAGCGGAAGAGCTAAGAGTCTACACTACCGGTGTCTCCTGCGAGAGAGGTCTCAATAACTCAGATAAAAGTTAAAGGCAAAGATTACTTATTGTAGGTTAGTGTTGACTTACACAAAAGTTGGGGTTGTTCTTCCTTGATCAAGATGTAACTATTGCTCTCCAAAGCTTCTTTGATGGCTCTTTAAGCTAGTTAAGCCAATATCAGTGGGTTGCTCTTTCTTGAGCAAGATGTGACACACAATCTCACACTTTCTTCACTTAGATTTCCTTTTGGACAACCCTTTGTAACCTACCTCCAAGAGATGTGCCTTAGCAAGACTTGAGAGGTAGCAAGAGAATGGTCTTGGGTATGGATCTTCCAATCTAGGTTTATAGAGATATTTCCTAAAGTTAGAGAGCCAAATCTCTCATAATTTTCTCAAAACAAGAGCAAGAAAGTTTATATTTTTCTCATGACCATTACATTACTCATTTGAAGCTCATCCTTATTTATAATGAACGAAAATGACTTGAGTCCATTAGATTAGAACATTCCTTAACATTCAAATAACATGGGTCATTGATTTAAAATGATTTTTTAAAGATCTAACAGTTATACAGTGTTTTTGTAACTTTGGATCGATCCTAGATCTATCCAAATGCAAAAAACACTCAGAATTTGTAACCCAAGAGTTATTGGTTCGATCCTAAATCAATCCAAATGCCTTGTAATGCGTCAAAAATCCTTGGAAAGGCTATAGAGACTTTAAGATCGTCCCTCCATGGTCTGGGAAGGTCCGTAGACCTTTGAAACTCCTATTTGGACCCTTGATTCACCTTGATTACGTCACTTTACCTAATTACCTTATGTGAGCTTGGAGTGAGTTGTGAATCCTTCGGGATGACTTGTATGCTCCCAGTTTGCTTTCCTTGAGTTCTTCTTAGTACCTTGAGGTTGTTCTTCATGAAGCTTGAGACCAAAACCTACCTAGACTCTAACATGACTTCACTCATGTCCTAGTCTATACAATATATGTATCTTACAGTTCATGAAATTTACAACACTTTACATTTACAATCTCCCCCTTTGGGAATTACATGACAAAACTTAAAATACATGAAATAGAGTACCAAATTAATATTACAATTATTATATGGACTCCAACTCTGGCCACATATATTTAATGAATTTCTTTGGCTTTCCCCCTTAATGCATGTTTAGGCTTTTCATTGATTGCCCTTCATTTGTAATATGCTTTAGTTTTAAGTTCCTAAAATTTATTTGAAAAAAGTATACATTTCTTAAACCAAGATTAGTCTAGTCAAATGATAAAGTATAATGAGCACACAAGCAAGAAAATGAATGTAATGAAATGCATATACCCATGAGGTGGAGTGTCAAGTATAGTGAATGAGCATAAGTGCAAGTAATACAAGTTGAGCACACATAGCCTTAAGATGATTCACTTGATCATTTCTTAGATTAATGATATTAATTTTCATGAAAAGTTCTATTAATCTTTATGTTTTTCTCCCCCTAACTTGGAAATTCATTTTTACTCCCCCTGAGTATGATAACCCAATTTTTAGTTCAAAATTGCCTTTAATTTTCAAAATTTTCAAATAGTTATATACGACTTCTCCCCTATTTTGTCATGGAAACCAAAGATGTTATATGAAGGGCATACCATAGGAGACGACATAAACATGGAGAGATAGGATATCATAGCAACAATTTTCATAAAACGCATATCATATAAAAATGATATTTCCATTAATTCCCAAAAGATTTACAAGTTTAAGTTCAAAGATCACAAGGAATACATCAAAATTCAACTAGATACTAGATGAGGTCTATGCATCCTCATCGCTCTCCTCATCATCGTCATCATCATCATCTTCATCACTGGCAAGGATATCCAGGATAAGTCTAGGCGCTGGGGCTTGAGAGGGATCAACAATTCCCTCGATGTGGATAAGGCTCTGATCCATGTTTTCCACCTTCTTCCCAAGGCAGTCAAAGCACATGAGAATGCGCCCTAAATCACCATGAATATCTCGAATTAGGGCCAAGAGTGTAGGTGGTAAAGTCACTAAGAGTGCGGGGGCAATGGTCCCTGAGGTGGTAGGAGTTGATGGTACAGGAGCGGAGGTACCAGCTGCTGTTGTAGGCTTTGAAGCTGTTGGTGGAACCTTTGTAGGGACATATGCGGGAATAAGAGCTGGGATAGGCTGAGCTGCCTATGGATCATCTCGCCTCTATTCTTCCATCCTCTTGATGGTGGCGTCATCAATCGGAAGCCCTTGCTGCAGAACCACAACATCCTTGGGGAACGAGACACTGCATTGCTCCAAAATTTAAGTGACTGGCACTCCTTAGGGCAGGCCCCTCTTCGACCCAGAGTCGATAGATGTCTACAACATCACATGGCACATAATAGCAGGGACATCTAAACTTCCCTTCCATCAGACTGGCAACCAAATGAACCATGTCATCAGACATGTCAGTCTTGTGGGTTGTCTATAGTAAGTTGTCTACCAGGATGATGTTGAGAACCCTAGACACCATGCAACACTCACCGGTCAATAACTTCCTAAACCAGATGTTGCCCTCTCTCTCAAAGAGCTTAGAGATGTGAGCTTTGTTAATCCCTCGGTTGGAAAAGACAATAACATCGGTGGTTGGGCAATCAATCCCCAATAACATTGCAACACGGTCTGGATTTATAAGCATTCGAACCCCGTATACCCCTGTCTCGAAGGAGAGACGAGTGTAGTTGGTATTGTGGTGTTGGAGTAGAAGATGCATACAGCTTCTTATTACACCTTTCCTTTGATGATGGAAAATTGCATCCACCTATCATTTGGAATTCTTGTTCCTATTGTGAAGTCATGCTAGGTCGATTGCTTCACATATCTCTCAATAAAAATCCGCTTCTTTAAGTAGATGTTGTTGAAGTTGTTGAAGGCAGTGGAGTTCCTCAACATTCCATAGTTGGTGGATGACATTCTAGGGCATTTGACTTGCTCCTTCTCATGCAGAGAAGTTTTCCCCAAATCACATTTTGACATGGTCTTGGCTTGGTAGATTTAAAAATCCAACAAAAAATAGGAGGGGGAAGAGCAAAAATGGCATTGGATTGATCCTAGTTCGATCTAGGATGGAACTGGGGTTTCTTCCCTTTTATAATGAGTGACGATTCATTTTTCACTAGCATTGCCAGCTTGGATTGATCTTGGATTGATCCAAAATAGAATCTTCTAAGCAAAAATCCTAGATTTCCCTTGTTTTCGCTTGGTTTGACCCCACTTGCCCCAAATATATGTTTTCTAATTAATTTAGGGCATTTTATGAATTTGTCTTTATATAAAACACATTCCCATTGCGCCTTGAAGATATTCGAATCTTTTCAAGTCTAGTGCCTTTATAGGGATATCTACCAATTACTCCTCAGTCGAAGCATACTCTAGGGATATTGTTTTCTCTTCAACTAAGTCACAAATGAAATGGTGATGAATATCTATATGTTTAGTTATAGAGTGTTGGGCTAGATTTTTGGAAATTTGGATCGCACTTAAGTTGTCGATGAACAGATTCATCATAGATTGAGACAACTCATAATCTGTAAGTATCTGCTTCATCCATACTAGTTGCGTGCATCCACTTCTTGCAGAAATATATTATGCCTCGGTTGTCAATAGTGATATAGAATTTTTCTTTCGACTATGCCACGAGACAAGACAATTTTCCACGTAAAAGCATCCACCACTTGTGCTCTTACAATCTTCAACATTACCTACCCAATCAGCATCTGAAAATCCTACTAATACTGGTGTGGTATCAAATGGGTACTAGAGGCCGAAGTTGATTATCCCATAGACATATCGAATTACTCTCTTGGCCGCTTTCATATGCGATTCCTTTGGTGCTACTTGATATCTTGCACAGACACCTACATTAAAGGTAATGTCGGGTCTGCTTACTGTTAAATATATCAGAGTCCCTATGATACTCCTGTACTCTATAGGATCAACATTGACTCCATCAAGATCCTTAGTAATTTTCTCGCTAATATTGATTAGAGTATCAATCGGTTTGGACTCAAAAAATCCAAACTTGGACACTAAATCCTTAGCAAACTTGGATTGGTTTAGAAATATTTCGTTTGATGTTTGTCTAATTTGCAATCCCATGAAGAATTTTAATTCTCCCTCCATACTCATTTCAAATTTGGATTTCATCGTATAAGCAAACCCATATGATAACTCTTCACATGTGGACCCAAAGATGATGTCATCCACATAGATTTGTGAAATGAGTATGTGACCATCATTTTTCTTGATGAAGAGTGTTTTGTCAACACTCCCTCTGACAAATTAATGATCCACTAGAAACTTGATAAGTCTATCCTACCAAGCTCTTAGTGTTTGTTTCAGCCCATATAGTGTTTTCTTTAACCTATATACATGAATTGACATGTAAGGATCTTTGAATCCCTCAAGTTGTTCAACATATACTTCTTCTTGAAGCATTCCATTTAGAAATGCACTTT
>JAOXJP010270161.1:0-20240 GCA_025762735.1 Platanus orientalis | reverse complement strand
TCATATGGTGATCATGGAAAAACATATTTAGATATGTGATTGATCAATGAACTTTACTAATTTTTATGTTCAAGAACGGTAATCTTCCTTCATTTATTTTTTTGTAAAGATATGAAAAGACACGTTATTTCACGATGACGGTTCAGAAACCTCACCCCTCGCGATGCCACATGGCAAGGTTTCCGAAGGAGCAATTGTTAGGATGCCAAATTTTTGAAATTAAAAAATTATTCCAATCATGAAGATGAACAGTGCTTTGTGAAACAAGGCATAAAATATCATCACGATGGCCTGTAACTTGTAATGAATGGTCAAAGCAATACAAAAAATCATGGTTTGTCAAAGGACATGTAGTTCACAAAGGAAAATCAATATGCTTCACATAAAATAATAGCAACATGAAGAGCCTTCTTCACGATAGATGAATAGTGCTTCGCGAAGGCATGTGCATCATGATGAACAATTTCAAAATCACAAAATTGTTATTTTAACTAGCATGAATCTCGAAGAATCACAAAGATAATCATTTGGCACTCCAAAAATACCCAGAAAGCTAATGGAAAGGGTCTCACATACACATGACTCTTTTGTTTGTACATATTTCAAAAAGTATGCAAATACATTATAAAGAGAAAACCTACTTCAAATACAACTTTATCATATCTACAAAATCCCACATATTAAGGGATCAAGTGGATATGAAGTTGGATTTTTCACAACCAAAAGTTCCATGAGCACCCAAAATTCTTCAACAACCAATCAAACATTGTCACATCATCGAGTCTCCTACACAGACATGAAGTGTAAGCTACAAACAAGGTACCAAACATGCAACAAGGTCTTAGAAGGAAACCAATAGCAACTTTTATATAAACCTATTATTTCACATGATTACACATAGAAGCATAAGGTTACAACTTCAAGTTCACGCCAATATTCTGCAAGCTCAAGCATGTCCATCACACCTCTGCAAAGCTTCATGGAAAAGACAAAAAGCTCACGAATTCAAAACCGACAACAAAGCTAGGTAAGATTAAGAAAATTGTAAAGAGAAGAGAAGAAAAGAAAAGAACTCATATATACTTGTACATCCATACTACATTTTTAATGAAGCTTCACATTTATTTTATGTATTCTTGCTTTACGAGTCATGCAACAATTAAGAAATCAAAGGTTTGTCATTAATGATAGTAATTAACAAGTCTCTTTGAAGAGATTTGGAATGATTATCCTCCACCTAAAATAATAAACCAATCCTCTAAAGGTTGAGTAATTTGATACACTTTGAGTTTCAACGTTCTATAGAAAACATACGGAATTTGGTGTTACAGATATATAATAAAATCATCATCTACCCTCAAGAGGTGTTTATCTCCATCAATTGTGTGATATTGGCATGTCAACCCACTAAAAGGTTCGTGCTTCAACTATAAAATCTTCATCCACACATATTTAGACGTGTCCATCGAAGTCACTAGGAGCTAAAGTATCCATCAGAGTCACTAAGTACTAGAACATCCAGTGGAGCCATTGGGTGTAGATCACAAGCGGAGGATTCCATTGCGGTGGCTACACTTGCAAGGCGGTTTGGGAATTACAGAACTTATAAGTAGGATTTAAGTTTTTTTTTTTTGGATTTATTGTAATAGATTGTATGTGAAATAATCTAATAAAAAATCAACACAACTCAGGAAAAGGCTTTCTAAGAGTGGAGTGGGGACCAGAGGGTCACCAAACCACTATAAACCTTGTGTCTTCATGTGATTGTACTTATTTGCATGATTTACTTGTGTTGTTGTGATTGTTGCACCTCTTGCATATCTTGTATCATAAGTTGGTTCATGTAAATGTGCAAATTAATTAAAATTTGAAAGTATTCACTCATTCTAGAATCAATTCGGATATCAAAGCCGGTATTTCATTCTCAACACATCCACTTTGACCCTATAAAAGTTATAAATGAAAATGTTAGCCAATATATACCAAGAGCGTGTGTATAGCCATGCATATTATGCTTATCTTAACAACTTACCTCATTTATCTTTGTTCCCTAAACAAACATAGCTATGAACACATTAAACTGTTGACTTAGGTTATGTAGCCCATCTTGAAGTTTTCTTCACCGTCCCGCTTTGTTGTATATGTGCATCTACTTTGGATGGTGTGACCCAAAATCGTAGCGTTTGGTTACGAAGATCTCCAAGACCTATCAACTGATTCTTTTATTCATGTTACAAAAATCCTATCTTTTTGTGATTCTTTTATTCATGTTACTAAAAGCTACAACAAAATTTGCTATATGTATATAAAAGAGGTGTAGCCAATGTACTTGTAATTGGGTGGTTGAGGAATCATCCTTCCATCAGGAAGACCAAAAATCAAAACCCCTTGTATGCAATGCAAGTCGTGGCTTGCCTCTCCCGCTGCAATGCGGGTTAATTTGAACATTTGCAAAAGTCAAGTGAGCCCTAGTGGCTATACCAAAAACAATAAGGGAGCTCCCCATCCCTCCATATAAAGCCTCCTTCACCAAACAAAATAAAATAAATAAATAATTGAGCAAGAGAGTTAATTATTTGTTAACGAAGTTGGTGTGACCATTGTATGACGTGCATCATAGGGAATTGCTGTAAATGAGTTTGAGTTCATTTTAGATTAAACCTAAAAATTGAATTTGATTTTTGGAGAAATGATTCGCAAAACCCAAACATACTTTTTTAGGAAAAATTGTAATTTCAATTAGATGAATTCTAAAAACATAATTAAAAGCCAGAATCATCATATATCACTCTCTCTCATCAAAAGCCCTAAAGTGGGAGAAAGATCAGTGATTTTCTAATTTTTAAACTTGAGAAACATATGCTTATATCACCGACCATATGCTTAAAAAAGTATGTTCATTCACACTAATTAGGTTAGATCTACATTGTGTACCAAACCCTGTCTCTGGTGTATTTGTGTTTTACAACCACAACGTGGGCAATAAAACACAGATGCATCATGTGCAACTGAAATTATAAATAAATACATGGGAAGTAAAGATAAGAGTAGTGTTTAAAAACTCAGATGGGTCTAATGATTCAGAAGTCTGCTTATTCGAGATATTTTCCCTAGTTTATTAGATGGTTAGTATAAAAATATATTAATATGATAAAATATAGAAAATTGGGAATATATATATATATATATATATATATATATATAATATTTATATTATTTAAACCAAAAATGGTCTTAAAACCAATTTATTCCACCTAGTTGTTAGAAAATTTGTCCAAGCTACTCTGAAAATTCAGCTTTAACTCCGATGACTAGGTTGCTAATATCATCCAAGTTTAAGCACCGGTTTAACTAAGAACTCAACCAAATTAAGCAAATCAATTGATTTTTTTTTAAATATAAATACACATGAATATAGATGGCATGCAAATGCATGCTGTGAATAATTTTGAACATAGACAGCATGCAAATGCATGGTATGATTAATTGTTAACATAAACAATATATAAATGAATGCCGTGAATAGTTTCTAATATAAACGGGGTAGAAATGTATACTGTGAAAAGTTTCTAATATAGTCGATATGCAAATACATGTCGTAATAAGTGTATTAACAATGTTCTCAAAAATGACATTGTTAAACTAGGTCCGATTATATATATTAATAGCATTCAAAAATAAAACACCGTAAATACACATCATTTATGGCATTCATTTCCTAAATGCCATCAATACCAAGTCGTAATTACTTATTTTGGTTGGAATGTATATAATGACAAGATGAAAAGATATTACAATTCAAACAACTTTTGAATATGATTGTATCTTGCAACCCACAAATACTTTTGTTAATCTAGACTAACATTACGAAGAAGGAAATTTCTAGTAGTCCATCGGTTACTAGGCAGTTAAAATATAAATAAATAAATAAAAATAACATAAAGCATGTTGCACGTTTCATTACTGGGGCAAGGAATCAACCATTCAGTCACCATGGCATGTGACTTATGTAAACTTCCGGGTACAAAAACGCCTAAGTTAATGGGCAGCCATGTCAGTGTCAGAAATGTTTTACACTCTCCCAAAAAATGAAATCACTTTCGGTGCTGATGTTTCCGCCCGTTTGACCATCGGTAGATGCGGGCAGAGGTTAGGGGTCGGCATACAAAATCCTCACCAGTAAACTTCACACTAAAGGTGAAAAGTGAAAAACATCCCCCCAAAACTGTCACTTTTCGATTGCTGATGAGCTGGTCCCTGATATCACTCCTACCTTAGGGTGACTTTAATTGGTCCGATCAAATTCAAGGCGGTTAAAAAACAAAAACCCATGTTTCTTGTTCATGCTATAAAAAGCTACAACAAACTATGCTGCAACAGATCATTGTCCAACTAATAAATAAACCACCTAGCAATTACTGGAGGGAAAAAACCCAATTCGTGATGACATTTTGGATAAACTAGCAAAGAATATCATTGGCTAATCAAATTTGTCCACAAATAAAAGGAAATTGTGATTTCCCCCCTTATCTGCAATCATCGAAGATGAGGTTGGTCTTGTATCTGCTATAGATAAGGGGATGCCGCTGCTTGGCAAAGTGAGCAGTGGATGGGATACCGCTAAAGCTAAAAGGTGCAATTGTCTATTACGTACAGAACCATCAGAATCTTTCTTCAAAGACGAGATTGGGAGGACCAGACCTCAAATTGTCACAGATCCAATATCATTAAAAGAAAAAGAAGGGAAAAAAGAATAAGAAAAATGGAAAAGATATTCTATCCAGTATTTGTTGTCCAGGACACCACAAGGCTTCAAATGAAATAAAATGGGTGGAACTTTGAAATTTTATCAAAGTCCCACCCATTTTATTCCAAGTGAAGTCCCATGGTGTCCTGGACACCATCCTGGATGGCAAATTCTGGACAGAACATCAGCCCTCAAAGAAAAACCTACCTTGATGCTTACCAGAAAAAAGAAAAAGAAAAAATCCTTCCTGATATTTGAGTTTAATTGGATGTTGTTTGTCGTTTTGACTTTTCTACTTCCCGTGTGACTGGCATATGTTGGAATTTGCCTTTTTATATTTTGTCATGCTTTCCTCTTGTGATTTTTGGGCAAGATCCTGTCAGGACCTATACTGGCTTGACAAGTTGATACATCACCGAACAAAAGGAGGCCATTTTTTTCAGTAACTTATTTATTGGTGACGTGTTGATCTGTTAGGCCAAACAGGTCCTAACAGGCCATAAGGAGCCCGAACAGAATCCAAACCACAGAAGATTGTGTCAACCTCCCTTTATGAACACTAACCTCTACCGGTTGTCAGGGGGCCTACACATCAGCACGAAAAGTGTCGGAGCAAGCGCTAATTAGCCCCTGAGAGGGCTCTTAACACTTGTTGGCACAGATGTGTCCGCCCCTGACACCTAGTGGAAGTTAGAAATTTAAAGGAAGCACTTCTTTGAACCAAACCGGTGATCTTTCAATCATATCCCCAAATGATTTGGTACACCTCCATAGGTCAGTTTAGGATCAGCTTGACATCAGGGGCTGTCACATCAGCACCACAAGTGGCAAGCCATCTTCAAAAAGTGTCAATCACTTTTTCAGTGTGAATGCGTCAGTCCTATGTTATTTGGACCTTAGGGTTGCACCAAATCCGAGGTAAATCATATCTTCCGTCTAAATTAGAGAGGTATCATGCCAATATAATTATTGTGTTAGTACCTAGCATGTGTCGGTGATATGATGCCCTCTTTCCTTCTTTTTCTTTTCTTTTTTGGTTAAAAAGTGATAAGATGCCTGATAAAGGATAATTTTATAAATGTACATGTGCTGTAAACGGATTGGGTAAAGACAACTTAGAGAGTGGCTAAAGATAGAATGACATCAGGGCCAACATTTCAGTGCCAAAAAGTGAAAAGCATCCCCAAAAAGTGTATTTCACATTTTCTGCACTGATGTGTTAGCCCTAACGTCATTCCAATTTTAGCCACTCTCTAAGTTGTCTACCAAATCTGGCCTCGCTAATTTATTATATTTTTACCATAACACCCCTCTTTCATTTAGATTAGGGATGATACAAATCCCACTCATCTGCCCAACTTACCCCCGACCAGGATTTGGTGTGACCCCCTTAAAGTCCCCCCACCCCCACCGCCACACACTGCAGAGGGGGACTTATCACGCCCAAAAAGTGATTTATAATTTTGAGGGGGGGGTGATATAACTTTTTGATGTAGTGTGTCCCCCCTTTATGCCAGGGGGGGCTTTTGGGAGACTTTAAAGGGACGCCCCAAATCCTTATGGACTTGCACCATCTCCAAGAGAATCACAGCTTTTCATTTCTCTTTCTCCCTTCTCAATGAGCTTTTTGGTACAAGATGGGTAAGGTTTTTTAAGTAATTTCAATCTATTTTTTCCATCATAAAGGGATGCCACATATGAGGGCACCACCCCACTCCCCCCCCTCCTCCCCTCCCAACGCCACACACACACACACACACACACACAAACAACCACGTTGGAAAAGAGAAAATGGCAGGTTTTAGGGTTCTTCTCATGGTTTTTCTGGCTCTCATGGTGCTTAACACTCAAGAAAGTAATGGTGCTGTAGGCAGAAAGATTCAAAGAATGATCAATGTAGCCAACATGAATGGACCTTATGTTGGAATAGTAATACCCAACACCTTTGAGATGAATCCTCTCCTTCAATCTTCAAGCTTCATTTCTAATGGAACCATTATAGATTTTGCTGGTAATATTAGAGAAAACTCTAAAACATAAACTTGCTCTTTGTTGCTCACTTAAATAGAAAGCTTTCTTACCATTCATTTTCTTTCTCTTCAAATTCCTTTTTTATGGTCTTAAGGGAGGAGATTTCGCTTTGGTACCATTGGTGAGAAGAAGGTCATATTGGTAATGACAGGATTGGGCATGGTATGCTTTACATATCATAGTCGTTTACTCACTTTTGATTCCTACTTGTTCTCTTGGGTTCCTCTAATTTCTTTACTCTTTTTTTTTTTCTTTTCTTGAATAGTTAAATTCAGGTATAACTACACAACTACTGTTAGCTTTGTTCAAAATAGAGGGCGTTGTGCATTATGGGATAGCTGGGAATGCAAACCCTTCCCTTAATATTGGAGATGTAACTATTCCTAAATATTGGTCTCATTCTGCTCTTTGGAATTGGCAGGTAATAATATACCTACATACATAAATAGAAGGATTGAAACTGTGATGAAGTTATATTAAATTTTGTGTTATGGTTCAGAGGTATGGAGATGGGCCTGAAAGTGAGCTAGCGCTTGAAGTGAATGGAGATTACACAAGGGATATTGGGTACCTAAAGTTCTCAAATTACACCACTAATGTCAATGGGGATAGCTCATATGACAATCTCTTAAACAATGTGTGGTATCAACCAGAGGAGGTGTTCCCCATTAATGGCACTCCTGAGAGTAGACAGCATGCCTTCTGGGTTCCTGTGGATACCCATTACTATAATATTTCAAAGAAACTACTGGCAAGTTATTGCTCTCCTTCTCCTCCTTCTTCTTTCTTTCTTTATTTTCTTTATTTTTATTATTATTATTATAATTTTTTTTTTTTTGGATAGCTGAAAGTTAGTGGTTAATTTATTAGCAGGTGAAGACGGGTTTTGAACCCAGGTCTGTGGTACAATATTCACAGACTTTACCAACTTAACAAGTTGACATCTACTACTTCTACATTCACAGAATTTACCAACTTAGCAAGTTGATATTTTATTATTACTATTATTGATATATTTATTTTAAAACATTGAACGTTTTATATTTTATTTTACACACAGAATTTGAAACTAGTGGGATGCATCAACTCAACCACCTGTTTGTCTGAGACACCAAAGGTGGTCAGAGTCTTAAGAGGAACAAGCGCTAGCATTTATCTGGACAATGCTGCCTACAGGAGTTTCATATATAACAAGTTCAAAGTCAGTCCTGTGGAAATGGAAAGCGCAGCTGTGGCACTCGTTTGTCTTCAGCAAAGGGTGCCTTTTATAATTTTCAGGGCTCTTTCTGACTTGGCCGGTGGGGGCTCTGCTCAGTCAAATGAGGCTGCAACATTTACTTCTCTTGCCGCCGAGAATTCTGTTACTGTCGTCATCGAATTCATCAAGAAATTGTAAAAGCTGATCCCATTTCTAGCTTTGTTTCTAGGGGATTAGCTATCTTTCTATGAGTCATTGAATAAGATGAATGGGATTGATGTAGACAACTAATTTTATGAATGAAATCCTCATATCCTCTCAGTATTCTCTTCAAGTGTAACCTCCCTTGATTTACACTGCAAGATTTCTTGCTAGCAAGAGAGGATACCGAGGGATAAGAGTCCGGATCCTCTCTTGCAAAAAAATCCCCTAGTCTCGAGTCGGTAATTTTTTTGGACCAGGATAGGCGGATATGTGCGCCTTTCCTGACCACAACAAAATTTTACAAACAAGAAAGAATCTTTCCTATGCAAAGATAAGACAAGGGAGTGTCTTGCATCAAGAAAAATGTTGACACATGGTGAGAAAAATTAAAAAAGGTTTTAAACTTGACCTTTTCTTACTACATGACCATCCTCCTTGATGCAAGATTATCTAGACTCATATTGGGATAAATTTATTTAATTTCAAAATTTCCCTCTGCTTTTAATTAGAGATTTTTACAAAAACAGTTATAAAGTTAAATGAACTTACAAAACAATCAAGTAAATCAAAATATTACAATATAAAGAGGTTCAAATAGTATTAAAAAAATTGGTTAGGTGTTTGTTCATTATTTTGATGTTCTTATAGAACATTTGCTCCTTTTCTTGGGAACAAAAGTTTTGTACAGGATTTTGTATGTCTTACCTTGTCCATGCAATGACTAGGTGCACAAGGTTAAAACTGTGAAAACAATTTTCAAAAGGAAAAAAAAAAAAGTATCCAAAAAATTAGGGTGCAAATGGCTAAAATTAGAGGTGGAAATTGGTGTTAATGGGAATTGTGGGAGGCAATAACTAATCCTTTTCCAATAGTGAGATTGAAGCACCAAGTTGCCAGGTGGCAATTGAGTTTGTTTAAAGTTAAATATTAAGTTATTAGGATATATGATTTGTTTAAACTTAAATAAGTGTAATTGTTATGTTTTGAAGAAGGGAAGGAAAATCATTAAGAAACCTCTGAAGAGGTTAGTCTCTCGAACAATTGTATGAAACAGGTCTGGCTCTTATCTTTCTTTTATTATTATTTTTATTTTTATCCGTAGTTTTTTTATCTTATTATTATTATTATGGACCGTTACAAGGCGCAAAAGATCTTCTCTTGTAGCCTATGACTTGCCAAGGTCCTATCTAATAGGTGGTAGGAAAAAATATATTGCATTTTTTAAAAATTATAATTTACTTTTTCGCCCCAATGTCCTGCAACATGTTAGACAGGACCTTGGCTGGTCATAAGTGACTGGAGAGGATCCGGTCTAGTTACAAGGGGCATCAACCTTCCACCAACCTTCTAAGAGGAAGGCCAAGGGTGGTCCAAGTAATCTCCTTCAAAGCAAAGTATGATGTCACCTGTCTACGGATTTGATTCCGCCTATTGTGGTTGTAAAAGAAACGTGGCTGGAATGGCCATAAAAAAATGAAAAAGAATGAAATCACTTGACAAGACACATCGTATAATTCAATGTATCTGCTAAACTGTTAACCACAAAAAGCTATCCCATCTTCAGACTAACCCGAAGAAGTCCTAACATCTCGCAATAAGCACTCCCGTCCTCGTATCTCTGTCACCATGCAGGGAGATAATCGAATCATGAAAAGATATCCTCCAAAATTTAAAGTACTAGTACTGTTTATGCACAGTTTGTAATTGATCGTATTGTTAAGAGCTCATGTTGGGGCATGCCAAGGAGCTGAGGTACCTTTGTTTGTCACGATCCGAGGTTGAGCCTTGTTTCTCCAAGAGTCGAGCTTGGTTTGTCCAGGACACCATCCTGGCGGCAAAACCTGGTCAGAACATCTGTTCCCAATTGATAATTAGAATTTTT
This sequence comes from Platanus orientalis, assembly GCA_025762735.1. NCBI lineage: Eukaryota > Viridiplantae > Streptophyta > Magnoliopsida > Proteales > Platanaceae > Platanus > Platanus orientalis. Next base: position 10,178 of record JAOXJP010270161.1, on the reverse strand, counting down.
TGGTCAACCTCAACCCATAACGAGTGAGATTAATATGATATTCTAAATATGACCACTAGGTCACCATATTTGGCATTAATAAGCTCTAGATCTATTAGCCATTGCCAAGTGCAAAAACAGTTTTTTTAACTATTTATTTAAATAATTCAGAAAATTTCAAGGGCAATTAATATTCATAAAAACAGGGAGTAGAGGATGGGACATGGGCTAAAGTGGATATGGGACTGCACACATGGCTAATGAGGAATTACTCTGGTTCATCCTCACTTGCAAAACAAGAGAGGGGTACTTTATCAAAAAAGAGGGAAAAAAAGGGGGCAACTGTCTTGCGTTAATGAAAAAGATGACACGTGCTAAGTAAAAGTTTAAAAAGGCTTTAAACAAATTTTTTCTCATTGTGTTCTCTCTGCTCCAATACGCTCCCTTCGAGCCTAAATCCTCTCCAATGCACAAGATTCATTGTGACTAGGAGAGGCACACACATACCCCAATAAAGAGAAACTCACTTTTCATAGTATTTTTAACTTTTTTGACATATGTCACGTACGTCTCCTAGTCACAAGAAATCTTGTGCACTAGAGAGGATCCTAACTGCTCCCTTCTCTTGTTTTTGCAATAGAGGATCTGAACTCATCCTATTGGACTTGAACACTTGGACCATTCAAATCAGACCTGATAATTCATTAAATCCTTGGCTCTGTTTAATTGCCCAAATTTGAATGTGATGGAGAAACATACCGAGGCCCCTATAAACTAACCCTGATAAACTAATCAAGTCCTTGCCTAAACGGAATTGACCCTAAGAATTTCCGGGGAGACCAACTTAGAGAACCTTCAAAGATCTCCCAACCCAAAAAATATCGAGGCCATCAGCGAGATGCCTGACTACTCGGTACTTAGGCACAACCTAGAAACATCGAGTTACTTACTCCACCCTTTGACACCCAACACCCCGAGTAATTCGAAAATATTTCTAGGATGTTGCTTGGATCATTCAACACCAAACGACTAGTCATAACCTCGAGACACCCTGTATCCAAAAAGCCCTGACAAACAAAAAATATAAAGACCCCGCCTTCCTTGCTTAGAGATAAGCACAACCTGAAAGTCGTTATTAGGAAAGAATATTTTCTACAGTTAGCCTAACATACTGAGAAAATGACAGATAGAACAGGGAGAGACGCGGCGAAGAACGTGGGAGAAAGCAATAGGCGAGATCTCATTTGATACACCACTACTCAAGCCTATAAGTATGGGTAATGACTCGCTCACTAGGTACGAGACAACAAAAACCCTAATTTGGATAGTTTCTCTTCTACATCCCCCTATCGCCTTACTTAATCGTCAGCTTGAGGTCGGCCCCCCACCAGTGGCTAGCTTCTTGACTCTCTTTCTCGGTGTTATGTAGGGTTCACTTCGTGAAAAATCAGGGCCAACTGTGCAACCATCTAATAGGTGTAGAGGAACTCCCAGTCCAATACACCATCAATTGGCGTCGTCTATGGGAAAGTTCTTCCCTAAAAACCTAAGGTTTACATGGTTGAGACCAATTTGATGATGGCTCAACACGACCATGGCGCCAGAGTAGATGGGCAAGAGACCTCTGTCTCCACTGGGGTATGCTATGAAGCTCCGCGGGTAACCGTCCTCGAGCAGAGGATCTAGTAATGACAAGCATGCAACTATTGATGGAGCAGAATTGAGAAATCATACAAGAGTTGAGAAACCGAAGAGGCAATTCCAACAACCAAGACATGAGATGATGGGGACCCCACACCCCTCTAGTCGAAAGATGTGATGGTGACCAAGGACAAGAAGACGAAGCAGAGAGCGCCACGACCTCTTAGCTCCGAGAGACAAGCCATCTTGATGAGAGGATTCATACCCTTAACCTCTGGGAGGAAAATATGGAGGAGGTAAGAAGGGATACGGTGACCATAAAGGAAGCCATCGAGGGAAAAACCCCAACTACCATCGATAAACTAATCCAAAGGACGAACCATACATTTACTCCAGAGGTGATGGCTCAGCCACTACCCAACAAATTCAAGCCGCCTCAGATGGAAATGTTTGATGGCGGCAAGGACCCTCTTGATCATTTGGAAGCATATAAGACGCATATGAACCTTCAGGCGATCCTCGATGAAATCATGTGCTGAGCCTTTCCCACAACTATCAAAGGGTTCGCCCAAGTTTGGTTCAATTAGTTGAAGCCTGGGAGCATATCAAATTTCATAAAGCTGAGTCGGCAATTCGTCGGCTACTTCATAGACGGCCAGAGGCACCAGAAGCCCACCTCCTACTTGTTAAATATTAAGCAAAACAAAGGCGAGTCCCTCCGAGATTATGTATCCCAATTCAAGATGTTGTAGGTGAACGATACTGAGGAAAAGGTGATCGTGGTCGCTCTCATGGAGGGGCTACTACCCTTCAAGTTCCTCATCTCTCTAAAAAAATCCTCTATCTCGTATAGCCTATTGCGACTAAACCCACAAATCAAAGAGAAAAATGAAATAGACAGGAAACACAAACACATAGAAACACAACGATATACATGGTTTGGCTTATAGCCTACATCCACGGACGAAGATTGTAAGAAATTTCACTATCGACCAAGGAGATTACAAGGAAATCAAGCTCTCAAACCCTAAGCCCCAAATACACCCTTTCGCCTCTTTCTCTCTCCGTCAAAGTCGGGATACCCTATCAAAAAACCCTAACGCATCTTATATATGTTGTTACACAAAAGAGAGCCGAACTGGGTAGTGGGTAGGGTTACGAAAATGGGTTGGGTTGGGAGGCCGAGGGCTTCACCCCTAGACCCCTAGGCAAGGGGTGCGTTACCCCCTGTAACCCCCCACTGAGCTCGATCGATAGACACATGGCTTGATCACCAATACTTCTCTAAGTCATCAGTAACATCTAGAACACAAGGTAGAATTTGAGCCACACTCAATATAGCCGACCTCATGGTGAAGACACAACAATACATGAATGTTGAGGATGCTCTCAGTGCCTGACGAGAAAGAGACATAGGGGCTGGCTCGCAATTAGAGCAGCAAGTTACTCTGGAAGAAAGGGGCAGTCGGGTGAGGGAAGGCAACAGTAACCGCCAGGTTAGGCCCCGGGTCAATCTCCCCTTGAGTAGGTTCTAGAACTACACCCCCCTCAACGCACCCATGGAGCTAGTGTTTCTACACCTCAAGGATGACCCAAACATCAAATGGCCTAAGAGTATCCGGGCCCCACCAGAAAAGAGAAATCACAACAAGTGTTATTGCTTTTACCAGGATCACAGCTACAACATAAATGAATGATTCAACTTTAAAAAGTAGATAGAAGCACTTATCCAATGAGGGCGGCTACAGAGATTTGTTACAGGATGACCCCCGGTTAGGCGTGAAGAAACCCACTAAGACCCTCCTATTTGGAAAAAAAGAAAACCGAAAGAATCGATAGGGGAGATTAGAGTGATAACCGGTGGGTTTGCCAGGGGAGGAGAGTCTAGCTTAGCCAGAAGGTCACACATGAGGCAGATTCATGCAGAAAGAGACTGACGGATGATGATGACAGAGAAGCCAACTAAGCAGCACAAGGTAGAGCATCCCCTCATCACCTTCTCTGTAGAAGACACCCGAGAAGTAAGTCATCCACATGATGATGCACTAGTGGTGACGTTGGTTATTTTGAACTACATGCATTATGTCCTCATTGACAATGGAAGCTCGATAGATATTCTCTACCTCCCAACCTTTAACCAAATGGGTATCAAACGAGACAAACTCAAGCTTGTCCAAACACCCTTAGTCGAATTCACAGGTGATAGGTTGCTCCCACTTAGAGCCATCGGCTTGTTAGTCATTGTCAGGGCAGGTGACCAGCAGGTTACCAGGGTAGTTGATTTATTAGTGGTCGATTGTGCCTCTACCTACAACGTAATCCTTGGAAGGCCGTCATTGAATCAACTAAGGGTAGTCATCTCAACCTATCATCTTTTGATGTGCTTCCCGACTGAGGGCAGAGTTGGGGAAGTCAAGGGGGATCAGGTGACGGCCCGAGAATGTTATGTGGTCTCACTTAAAAGAAATTTTTGCCCAAAGGAGACCATGACAATCGACGGTCTAGAAGTTCAAGATGAAAGGACCCAAATAGTATCAGAGCCATGAGAAAAACTTAAGAATAATATCCTTGACTTAACAACGACCAACCGTGTAACCTAGGTGGGGTCAGACCTATCGGAAGGCTTCAAGAGGCGATTGTAAAGCTTCATCATCCAGAATCGAGACATATTCGCTTGAACGCATGAAGACATGCAAAGGATAGACACTTGGCTGGTAGTACACCGGCTCAATGTAGACCCAACCTTGAGGTCTGTCAAGCAGAAGAAGAGAAACTTTACCCCAAAAAGAAATCAGGTCATTACCGAGGAAGTGGAAAAACTACTCAAAGCCTATTTCATAAGGGAGGTCCACTACTCCAACTGGTTAGCAAATGTAGTCATGGTACGAAAGCCTAATGGGAAGTGGCATATGTGTGTCGACTTCACCGACCTCAACAAAAGCATGGCCCAAAGATAGCTTCCCCCTCCTAATGATCGACACTCTGGTGGACTCGACAGCTGGCCACCAGACTCTTATCTTCATGGACACATTCTCAGGGTACAGCCAAATAACACAAGTCCAACCAGGAGGAAACAGCCTTTATCACCGACTAGGGACTTTATTGTTCAAGGTTATGCCCTTTGGGCTAAAGAACGTAGAAGCAACCTACTAAAGACTACTCAATGAGATTTTTAAAAACCAGATCGAGAGGAACGTCGAAGTGTATGTGGACAACATGCTGGTGAAAAGCCTCATAGCCGAGCAACATCTATCGAATTTAAGTGAGACATTCCAGACTCTAAGGAAGTATAAGATGAAGCTCAACCTCGATAAATGTGCTTTTTAGAGTATCTACTAAAAGGTTCATTGGGTTTATGGTGTCCTAGCGAGGGATAGAGGGGAATCCCGAGAAGGTGAAGGCCATAATTGACTTACAACCACCAAGGAACATAAAAGAAGTGCCGTGGCTAACTCGTAGGGTCGCGGCTTTGAACAAATTCATATCCCGGGCCACAGACAAGTGCTTCCCATTTTTTTATTTGTTGAAAAAGATGTTCCACTGGGACAAAGAATGTGATAAGGCCTTCCAAGAACTCAAGGACCATCTCAGCCGCTTGCCATTAGTCAATCAGTCAAAATAGGGCGAGGTGCTCTATGTACCTATCAGTATCGAGAATGACAGTTAGCTCAGTGTTACTCAAGGAGGAAGGCGGGGTCCAAACAACAGTATACTACACTAGTAAGGCTTTTAGTGGAGTAGAGGAAAGATACCTAAGGGTTGAGAAGATGGCATTCACACTGATCGTCACAACCCGACAACTAAGACCCTACTTCCAAGCCGACGCCATCCAAGTACTTACTGATCAGCCACTTAGGACCATATTGCACAAACCTTAGACCTCTGGGAGACTAATTAAGAGGTCAATCGAGCTGAGCAAGTTTGACATCGAATACTACCCCCATGGAGCTATCAAGAGTCAGGCAATGGCAGACTTCATCACCGAATACACTCATGCATCAGGGGGCTACTTCAAAGCACAAGAGGAACAACCTGGGAGAGAAGAGGCAAGTTAAGTAGAGTGGGTTGTACATGTTGATGGCTCCTCCATGAATAATGTAGCTGGGGAAAGAGTTGTCTTAATCACACCAAAGGAAAACAAGCTCGAGTATGCCATCAGATTTGGGTTCAAGGTTAACCAACAACGAGGCTGCGTACGAAGCAGTGCTCATTGGATTACTCCTCGCTAGCACCCTCAGAGCCAAGTAAGTCAGAGTCAACAACAACTCCTAGCTTGTCGTAGGGCAAGTGCAAGGGGAGTATGAGGTAAAGGACGAATGAATGAAATAGTACCACACTCTGGTAGTGAAAGAGAAAACCCAATTAGAGTATTTTGCCATACAACGGGTCCCATGGGATCAGAATGAAATAGCCGATAGGTTGGCTAGACTGGCATCATTGGTCATGAAAAATCTCAACCCCGAGATCTTCACTGAGTGTCTACCCAAGCCGAGCACTAAGGGAGAAGAATGCAAGGAAGTCAACATGGATAACCCTGAGCCCGAGTGGGCTAGCCAGATCATAAAATATCTGAAGAATGAAGAATTTCTTAAGGATAAAGATGAGGCAAGAAAGGTGAAAATAAGGCTAAGCTAGTATTTCTTCCTCAATGACACCCTCTATAAGAGGAGCTTCACCCTCCCCCTACTCAGATGCCTATTCGAAGAGGAGGCCGACTATGTACTCAGGGAGATACATGAGGGAATATGTGAGAACCACTCAAGGGGCAGGGCAATGGCCCAGAAAGCAATCATGGCAGGAGACTATTTACCCTCCATGTAAAAGGATGTCAGCATGTTCACCCAAAAGTGTGACAAATGTCAAAGGTTTGCCAACATCCCCAAAAATCCCGTAAAGGAGTTTTATCCCAATAGCCGGACCCTGGCCATTTGCCCAATGGGGAATCAACATTGTCGGGCCCCTTCCCTAAGGAAAATGACAGATGAAGTTCTTGGTAGTAGCTATCGACTACTTCACAAAGTGGGTGGAAGCTGAACCCCTAATGAAAATCATTGAGAAAAACATCCTGACTTCACCTGAAAATTAATCATTTGTAAGTTTGAGATTCCCTGAGTGATCACCACCGATAACGGTAAGCAGTTCGATAGTACCCGGTATTGGGAATTCTATGTAGAACTCAGGATTAAAAATCATTTCTCTTTCCCGGCTCACCTTCAAGCCAACGGCCAAGTGGAGGTCACCAACAAGACATTTCTGAGCATCATCAAGAAGAGACTCAAGGACTCCAAAGGCCTTTGGCCCGAGGAACTACCAAGCATTCTTTAGGCATACTGCACTACGGTAAGGACCCCCATAGGGGAAACGCCATTCCTACTAGCATTTGGGACCGAGGTAGTAATATTAGTTGAGATTGGAATGACCACATATAGAACAACAAACTTCAACTTGGGAAGGAATGGAGAGAGTCTCAGGAGCAGTCTCAACTTGCTGAAAAAGAAAAGGGACGAGGCCACACTTTGAACAGCACCCTACAAGCAGAGAATGACTAAGTACTACAACTCATGAATCAGGATGAGGAGATTCGCGGTCAGGGACTTAGTACTTAGAAAGGTGATCCTGGCGACACAAGATTTGATAAAAGGAAAGTTGAGACCAAACTGGGAGGGACCTTACTCGGTAATGAGCTGCCATAGGCCTGGGACATACCATCTAAAGACAATGCAAGGGGAGCCCCTACCACAACCATGGAATGTTGAACACTTGAAAAAATACTATCAATGAAGCTGATGTAATGATTCGACTTTATCTAATGTAATGTTCTTACTCTATAGAGTCAGAAAAAACTTCAGGCCCTCATGTCCGGGTTACAAGATTAACTCTTAGATCACAAAATTGACCCCAGGTCACAAAATTAACCCTCGGTCACAAAAGTGACCCATCCTTTCAAGCCCTCATGCCCAGGTTACAAGATTAACCCTCAAGTCATAAGATTGACCCCAAGTCATAAAACTAAACCGTCCTTTCAGGCCCTCATGCTCAGGTTACAGGATTTACCCTCAGGTCACAAGACTAACTCATTTTCTTAGGCCCCCATGCCTAAGTTACAAGATTACACTCAGTTCACAAGATTGACCCCAAGTCACAAGACTGACCCATCCTTTCAAACCCTTGTGCCAGGGTTATAAGGTTAACCCTCAGGTCACAATGGTGACCCTGGGACACAAAATCGACCTCGAGTCACAAGATCGACCTGTCCTTTGAGGAAAAAATCATAAGACAAAGAGAAGTCTCACAAATTAACAAAAGCAAAGACTTTAGCAAACAAAGCCTAAGGCCTGAGGCATGTCGAGACGTATGCATTACAGCTAGGATCGACCCTTCAACACCAAGTAAGTACAACTACACCCCCTCGCATATAAAATTGAAACAGGGGCTTAAGAGTGCTCGATGACATTGTTAAAGGAAAGCCTTTATGTGGGGTAGGGACTTAAGCCTAAAATAATGTCATCGGGAACCCTTGTCCACCCAAACCATGAGAGACCAAATGAGTCTTCTTTCTGGAAAAATATTTAAGGGTAATGCACCCATTTGTCGAGGGAGTTTCATCCTCGAGGCGTACCTACACTTAGAAAAAAATATCATTACCTATCTCTAGTTATTGAGGGAGTATTATCCTTAAGGTGTATCCATACTTAGAAAAATCTTCCATCATCCACCCCTACTCGATTAAAGGTATTTACCCTGAGACGCACTCATACTTAGAAAAATTCAGTAATTATTCCTACACTCTTAGGGGCCCCTATCACGGCCTACCTCGATATGCCCGAGAAACTCGAGAAGAAATGCAATCACCATGAAACACATCCATACTTAGAAAAATTTAAGGAGAAAAATTACAACAAGAATCAAGTACAGAAATATGGGGGCAAAAAAGAGATTTCATTTATACGATAAAGGCTTACAAAAAAAAAAAGAAAGAGAAAAAGAAAGAAGACAAAAATACAACTACACCTGGGGGTGGGCATCCCCCAAGGTGGCTTCTCCTGGGCAGCAGCCCCAATTTCCTCGACCACTCCCTCGGCCACTCCTTCCCCTTCCTCTCCTTTGTCACCTCCTTCTTGCCCCTCCTTGCCCTCTTCATCCTCCTCGTCAGGGACAAAGGCAGAGAAGTCTCAACCTGGGTAAGCCTCAACCGCTATTTCTTGGAAGTTTTCAAACTCCTCCAGAAAGCAACCAGCCTTGACGACCTAGAAAGCATCAGAGGTGAGATATTCAGAGGTCGCCATCTCAACGGATCTTTCCCTCTCCTCCTCGGCCTTGGCCACCTTCTTATGTACTTCTTCCTCAAGAGTCGCAGTGAATGAGTCCTCGATCGAGATGCAGTGGTTCCTCTCCACCCCAAGTTCATCTCTAGCCCAAGTGATCTTCCTTTCGGTTGACCATAGGCGTACTGTCAGTTCCTCGATTCGGGCCTCCTACTCTGTGGCCCGAGCAGCCATGGTAGCACTGAAACCCTCAACCCATTTAACCCTATCCTCGAGGCGTAAATTTTGGCTTTGGCACTCTCCCGAGTAACGTTGAGTTCACTCTTGACTTAGGAAAAGCGATTCTAGAAGTCGCCCTATACTTGTTCGTTGAACTTGTACCTCTAGATAGATACAAGGAAGAAGTGAGTCAGTATAGACACAAAAAAATTACCTTGGTTGTGTAATGCATCATCTCCCGATGAAGTACGGAAGGGTCAATATTTCTTTCTCAAGGACTCGAGGTCCTCAAGGGAAACACCCCCCAAAAGATAGTCCCCCTCGGAGCTCGACTTCGACAGCCAAGATGAAGGCCCCATTGAAGATTCATCCCTCTCTGGATCAAGGAAAAGAGCACCCAAGCATTGGCTGCATCAGAGGGAGCCACCTGAGGAGCAGGAGTTTTCACAACCGTTGATGATGGAGGGGAGTCCTCGGTCGCAGGAGCAATTTTGAGGGAAGCCGTTGCTTCGCCCTCAGTAGCTGGGACTCAAGGAGACGTGGTAATTTCAGCCTCCAAATCCATGATCTGAATATCGGCATCAGGAGCTGGGGATGGTGCTGGTTGGGCTGGAGTCACCTTAGGGGTGACCTTGGGGGCCTGACCCTTAGAAGGCTCCCCGAGGATAAGATCTCATTTTTTCTTCTTTGAAGTCACGGCCACCCCTGGCCCATTGCCCTAACCTCCCGGGCCTGAGCCAAAAACTTCTTGTTCGTTTTCATTGCTGCACTGAAAAGTTTAGAAACTAAAAAAAGAAGAAGAAGAAGAAGAAGAGAAAAGGGGGTCAGGAAAGAAAGAAAAGAAGAGTGAGTTACCCGGGTCGGGGCCAAAGCCACATTGGTGGAGTCGCTTGAGAGTAACCAAATCAGGGAAGGCATGGGAAGAATAGTTCACGATGTCCTGATGCAAGCCTCCTCCTTGGGGGGTAACTTGTCTACCTTCGAAACTAACACAAAAAGGAAACGCATGAGACGGTAAAATAAATAAATAAATAAATAAATATATATATATATATATATATATATATATATATG
>JAOXJP010270150.1:6739-20240 GCA_025762735.1 Platanus orientalis | reverse complement strand
ATTGGAGGACGAACCAACAAATGACCACACTATTTATCTAGTTATCCGCCGCATGACTCGTTAAGGTCACCCCATAGGATTACCTGACGTAACATAGGTAAAACTGCAATTCAGTCCCTAAGACTAGCAATACTTTGAATCATGATTTCAACATCACATAAGGTTCATACAATTATTGTCTAGCATGGTCAACTTTGATCCCCACAGCTTCGGGAGAGAGCGAAACATCTCTTGATTGTGTTACCAACAGAACAGGCTGCCGCTTCAAACTATCCAACCAATTGAGCACAGGCCACCCTCATGACAAGGCCTATAATGAAGCATAAGCATGAGTCGCATTCATTCCAAACGTTGTGTGATAGGCCTCCTGTGATAGTTACTGAGATATTATTAAGGGGTAAGGCACGACAACCGATCCTGTGGGATCCCACCCTTGCTTCGAGGAAAGAGTCATTGTAAAATTTTCTCTAATTAGTCTTAGGTTGTAGTGTGGTCCACGGATGAGGACACCATTACAAGTTCAATCCATAGCCTATGTATTCCATTAATTTATGACATAAACCATTAAAAGTTTGTTAATAAACAATATATAGCACTGACCCCCCAAGGTCCCATGGCTTTTTAGAGAGTCACCCAAAAAATCTCTCCTTGAGTCCTACAGTTGTAAACTTTATCCAGAACAAGGGCAAGGAATACAAAAATGTAACATTGTTTGTTTAAGGCGACAAACAACATTACAGATCAATCGACAACATTGACCCTCCAAGGTCCCATAGCTTTTTAGAGAAATATTTTATTAATCTCTCATTGAGTCTCTCCATTGATAGCTTTTGTCTAGAACAAGGGCAAATGATACAATTTATTCCATAACCTATGAAATATAGGGCTTATACCTTTATCCGAAATGAGGATAAATGATACAAACCACAACATAGATTATGGAAAGTCCATTGTAACTATTGTCCAAATTGGGGGCAAAAGTTATAATCCATAACCAAAAGGCTTATGAGAATCCCACTGAGAAGATCTTTGTCTAGGAACAGGGGCAAACGATACTATCATCTCATAAGAACACATATCACCAAATAAAATTAAAAAGAAAAAAGAAAAGGGCAAAAGAAAACATAATTTCTAAGCCACATACATAAAAAATTTGTCATTTTTGTTCAGTCATTATTAAGCAAAGTAAACAGCAAAACAACTAAACAATGAACCAAAAATAATGACAAATGATAAGATCATCATATTGGTTTGCATGGATTTACTGTTTTTGCATGATCGGGTTCCAACAAAGTTTTCCGCCAATTTCTAGCAGTTGCACCATATGCTGATGACTTACATGTCTCTCGACACAGTGCATATGCTTCTAGTAATATCACTGAAGGTAGGAGAGATATTAGTAACTTAAGTATAACTCATGGGTAAAACCTCGTTTCAAAAAGACAGAGAATCCCTTAATCAGCTACTACCAAATTTCAAAATTTTCAAAACTCATTGATTCATTTCATAAATTTTCTTAAAAAAAAGGCTGATTAAAAGAGGTTCTTTGTTCAAGAAGGCATTTAAAAAAAAAGAAGGGATACCGTTTACAAAAAAAACTCTCTCCCATTGAGGAGATGAGGCTAGTTTTAACCCTAACATTTACCTAACAAAATGAGATGATAGGTTTACCAAAAACCACCCACCTAATATCCATGAGTTATATCAAAGTGAAAGTAATACTTCTATCGAGTCAAAATTTAGGAGCTTCTCCCTTTGCTACGCATGGCTATGCCACACATACCAAATGGGTTAGCAAGTATCAACACCCAAATTTTGACTTGGGTCTATAAAGGGAGTCAGATGGTTTCATTATAACATGGGATGAGACTTAGGTCTAGACACCCCTAAACTTTGAATAGGCAAACATTCTGGTTGCAAACACGATGAAAGTACTTTAAATCATCAACATCTTGAATTTGCCAACTTTCACAAGCCATTCCACATTGAAGCATTAAAAGGCTGGCAAATTACCATTTTACCTTTACACATCTAGAAGCCTAAATCAAACCCTACTTCCCAACATCTCTTCATCAACAAAGACATCTTGAATTTGCTAACCTTCATAAGCCTTCTCACATTGAAGCATCTAAAGGCTAGTAAATTACTATTTTACCCCTCCACATCCAGAAGTCCAAATCAAACCCAATCAAACCCCACTTTCCAACATCTCTTCACCAACAAAGACACCTTGAGTTTGTCAACCTTCATAAGTCTTCCACATTGAAGCATCAAAAGGCTGACAAATTACCATTTTACTTACCCTTATACCTTCAAAAGTTTAAATCAAAGCCCATTGAACCCATTTTCTCCATAACTCCCCAAAATGCTCTCTACAAGAAAGGCATCTAGGTCTTAGCAACTTTTGCAAGGCCTCTAGCATCAAAATCCCAAAAGGTTGGCAAATGACCATTTTACCCCTACACCTCTAAAAACCTCAAAGCATAGGCTATGGAACCCATTTTTCCCAGGATTCTCTCAATCTCATCAACATTCCCATAGTAGGGTACAAAAACATATGAAAATTATCATTTTGCCCCTATACCCTCAAAATACATTATTTTTCCCCAAAATCGAACCTTTAGAAAAACCTTGAAGGCTCGATACAGGTCAGAAACTCAGCAAGTTAGTGGCCATACCATTATAAGCCCTAAATCTTCCTAAGAAAAATTTCAAAGGGCACAATACCCCCAATTGCTCCAATCTATCTCCAGAATACAGCAAATGCACCTATATCAACCATAGACACTCGGTGAGCCCCCAAGAACTCTTTAAAAATCCAAATCCATCAAAGTCAGGCCCATTTTCTTCATTTTTTTGAGATCTTCGATAAATGCCTTAATGGAGAAACCCTTCCTAAAACCCTGCACCACTTATCAACTCAATTCTTCACCAACCTGGGACACATTTTTTTATAAGGTGACCTTTCTTTAAAAATCTCCTAGAAATTCACCAAGGATTAGATTCTCTGCCTACCAAGCCCGAGGGCATCATAAATCTAAAGCCTAACCAACCATGATTACAATCACTATCCTTTTAAACCAAAAAAAACTAGTCGCAGGTCCAAACGATATTTTTCTTGTGACAATTCAGGGTTTAGAGCATAACTTTTAGCTTTGGTATCTGATTCATACATAGTTAGAGCCTATGGCTCACAAATCTCAAGGGCTATCTTTCATATGGAGATTTCAAGAATCAGTTTTACCTTCTTACCCTTCTTTTATTGGTACAGGTCAATATAGGTACATTCAGAGTCAATTTTAACCCACTTTCCCATATTCGATTCTGATTCTGTCAACTCCGTTGTGACTAAAATGTCTGAGAGATGCAAAAAACCTATAAATCTTGAAAAGCTGGGAGCCATAGGACCCAAAAAGCAGGTCTAGACTATAAAGGGGTAAAATCCAGATAAAATATTTTAATTTTTACCCAAAATACCCCTAAGCTTCCTTCTAAACCCTACACCCCCCATTTGGAATATTCCAAATAGAAGGTGGAGACCTTAGGACTACTTCCTTTGGCCTTGCACCCCTCCCCATGGGCCCCACTCTCCCTCACACCCTATCCTTGCATGACAAGTGGCATGAGGGCCTACCACATTCACCCTCATCCACACACCCCTTCCCACCTCCATTGAAGATTCTAGAAATAGCCACCTAACTTGTCACCCCCTCCACATATCCCTCACATCCTCACCCCATCCATACACCCCTAGCCACCCTTTTAGAACCTCTCACCTCACCTCACACATCCCCACTCTCCCCACCACACATTTCCTTTCCCCCCTCTCTTCCAACCACCTCACCCCCTCAGGTCCCCACTATAAAAACTCCACCCCAAGTCATGAATAGGGAGATAAAATAAAAGAAAAGCCAAAAAAAGAGAGAAAAGAAAGGAAAGAAAGAAAAGAGAAAAAAAGAAGAGAAAGAAGAAAAAGGAAAGGAAACAAAGAAGAAGGAGACAACCCATAGTCAGGTAGGCCCCTCTCCCCCCTCTTTTAAGCTTTAAGAAACCCCATCTCCATGCTGTAATGGCCCCATCTCCTCTGACTTATTAAGTGAAACATGGGGGAGACAATCTGTCTCCTACTTTTTCTATTTTTCTTACATGTTGTAGACTAAAGTAGGCATTTATTTTTTGTTCTCATACTAAGGTAGGGTCAGTGACTCACTTCAATTGTCACTAACCCTTAGACCTTTCTTTATGTCTAAATTAATCCCCAAAAAGTGAGGTCTAGTTCCAAAAATGGACCCCACTTTGCTGCTCTTAACAGTGTGCTCTTACACTGTTTTACAAAGTTGTCCACCTTTCACGATTTTTTTGTCCCATTCATAAAATGATTTATGTTGAAATGTTTAGTCCACTATTTAGTTAATATTCATATATGTAATTACTTTTTTACAAGCCAATTTACCGATTCCTACTATGTTTACTAAATTTTATATTTCAATACATGTCATGCTGATCAAAATTTGAACTATTGTAGTTGTCCATATTGTTTGAGCCATAACTCTATGTAGAAAATGAATCTCAACCTAAAATTTTAACTGAAAAATCATGACTAATCCCCTAACTTCCTTGTAAAATCTGGGGTCCTCCTGATCTCTAAATTTTGAGATATGGGTCCCACAATTCAGATTTTTTTTGAAAAATTTGTGTTGAGTACACACTGTTTTTCATTTTGGAAAATTCCAATGGTGGGTCCCACCGATCCTTTAGGGGCTAGGGTTTTTCATAGGTCCTCCTGGGGATGTTAATCAGCCCCCTAAAAAATTTCAAGGTTAGTGGACCCTGAAATGTTGCCAAAATCCCAGAAAATAGTCACTAGTTTCCTGAGAAATGAATAGTATGCTTGATCTCTCACAGAGGCGTACCAAACTTTCAAGCATACCCTGGATTTTAGGTGTACCAAAACAAAAAATTCCCAAATTTTCCTCAATTCCATAGTAACTCAAAAATGGTATCTAAGCCCTTAAACATGCTCATACAACAGTCCCAGTCCTCTAACATATCAACAAAACTTAAAATGGTCCAATTAAGGTAGTACACTTGATCTCCATTTCTGTGAGAGATTGGGCGTATATGGACTTCAGATGTATCTTGGCTTTTAGGTGTACTCAAACAAAAAAACCCTAAAATCACCCTTTACCCCACACTAGCCCTTAAAATGTTCCCACAACCCCTTAAAAGTGCCCAATAAAGGTCTTAGTCCTCTGATACATCAACAAAGCCAAAATATGTTCAAATCAGATAATATGCCTGATATCTTATTCTATGAGAGATTAGGCTTATGTCGAGTTTGGACGTACCTTGATAATTTCAGGCCTATGCCTCTTTGGTTGATGATGAAGCCTAATAGTTTCCCTTGTGAAGCTCCAAAGATACATTTGTTTGAGTTTAATTTCAACTTAAACCATCTTAGCCTAACGAATAACTTTCGTAGGTGTCCTAGTTGATCCTGGCGATGGCGAGATTTGACAATCATGTCATCCACATATACTTTCATTTCTTTGTGTATCATGTCATGGAAGAGGGTAGTCATGGTTCTTTGTTACATTGCCCTAGCATTCTTTAGACCAAAAGGCATCACTCTATAATAGAAAGTACCCCAAGGGGTAGTGAATGCTGTCTTCTCTCTATCTTTGACTACCATCTTGATTTGGTTATATCCAGAATAACCATCCATGAATGATATCATTTCATGGCCTGCTATACTGTCGATTAAAACATCGATGTGAGGCAAAGGAAAGTCGTCATTAGGACTGGCTTTGTTCAGGTCATAGTAATCAATGCACATGCAGACCTTTCCATCCTTTTTGGGGATGGGGACAATGTTTGATAGCCACTGATGGTATGAAACAGAAAGTATGAAACATGTGTCAAGTTGTTTTTGGATTTCTTCTTTAAGTTTGAGTGACCATTCAGGTCGGAGACACCTAGGTTTTTGCTTGATAGGAGTGTGTTTGGATCAGTGGGAAGTTTGTGAACAACAAGGTCGGTGTCATGACCGGGTATATCCTTATAGGTCCATGCTAAAATGTTAATAAATTCTTGGAGTAAACATACAAGATCATATCCCAGTTTTAAAGCACTGGGGGTTGTAATTTCACTATCTTGGGTGAAATTTTGGACACTAGATTTATATCTTGCAGGTTGTCTACTAAGGGACGAGTCCTATTTTCTTGACATTTGAAGGCGTCAATGATTTCTTGTGGTATCAACTCCTTGTCGTTGTAATCCTACTCTTCCTAAGTAGTTTTTAAGAAGGAAAGAATTTAGTAAAGTGCGAATAAAGAAAGGGTATTATTACCCTGAAATAAAAGCATCTGACCTTGGAATTGCTTCCTAGATGCCTATGTACCTGACATTTTTGTTTTGCATGTAGTGAATGCAAGAAAAAGGGGTCAGTTAGGATTAAGCTATACATAGTTCTTGGTCTTTTAGGAATGAGGCATATATTTATTTTTTGACAAGTAGCTGAACATGAAGTTACTTCTCAGGTTGCCTTTATACTTGACATTTTCTTGCATTGGTCGAATGCTAAAAAAAAAAATATTTGGTTTATCAGGATCAAGCCACATGTAGTTCTTGTTTACAAGGGTTATGAACAAGAGTGGAAACAAAAGTTTCTGAAAAATGAATAGACCTAAAGTTGTGCCTCAGGTTACCTACATACCCTTTACATTTACATTGGTCAAATGCTTTTGACATTTGTGTCGGTAGGGATCAAGTCATATGTAGTTCTTTTATAAGGGTGAAAGAAAGAGAACTAAAACTAGTGCAGAAAGAGTAACGATCATGCTTCGGTGTGCTGATTTTCAGCAACCAACCTGGTCTTAGTTCGAACCTCCATCAACGAGCCTGAGCTACTCTGGGATGCTTGCCAAGATTCCATCTTCATGCTGGGTGACTTGGGTGAGGTCGATCTCATTTAAATCTAAATCTCCATTGGAAATTAATTGCTGGAGTCCCTCCCTGACATTGCACGGTAGGGAGAGTAGACCTAAAAATATCAGGTTGTTTTCCCTATGTTCTGAGGTGGCAGGAGTAGAACTCTCACTAATCTTAGGGACAGATGGCAAAGTGCTGAAAGAAGGAATGTATTAACACACACTAGAATGATGTTGAGGTGGACAGAATTCTTGAACTTTGATTTGGTTGGCTGATAACTTGAAACTTTTAGGAGGTGGGATGAAAAAAGGGGTTGCTTCATATGAGTTTTCTGGGCTCACTTCTGGTGTTGCATATGAGGGAACGAGGTCTTGAGCTTCATTGAGGTTGAGATCTTCAGGTTATTTTGGGGCTATGGGGTTTTCTTTCAGTGATCTAAAAATTGACCCTCTTTTGCTTTCTGCCCTAGTGTTTGAGTTTTGGTTTGAAACCTAGGCCAGTTCAAGAGTGTTTTTGGACTGCCTTGACTGGTCCTTTCTTCCTTAAAGATACTTGCCCAAACCTTTGTCTGAATTAAACTTCATCTCAACCATCATTCTGAACTTTGGGGGAAGGATCTTGGATTTCTTTTTCTGCTCTTTTGCTTATTCTTTGGTATAGACCATTTCAAATTGGTAGGAGGTGTATGTTTTTGGCTCTTGGAGATTTTGTACTTGCAATACCCTTTGACCAGCTGTAGTGAGGACATCTTTGTCTGCTGTTAGTGTCACTACCTCATCTCCTGTAATAAATTCAACCTTTTGGTGTAAAGATAAGGGCATGGCTCTGGCCTGATGTATCTAGGGCCTACCTAATAACATGGTAAATGATGATGGAATGTTGAGTATTTGGAAACGTACATTGAACATTTTCCTCTCCATAATCAGGGGTATGCCAGCCTCACCTTGTCCTTGCCTTATGGTGTTGTCAAAGGCCTTGATGTCGCATGAGTAGGGACGGAGACTCTGTACTGGGATAGAAAGTGATTCTTGTGTGGCTGAGTACATATGTTTGACACAGATCTATCATCCACCAAGATTAAAGGGATACACATGTCTTGATGATGGGCTAAATTGTATAATACCCGATTGTGCACATTTCCTTTAGGGATTTCTTCTTCCGCAAAAGTGATAACCCGAGGGATGGCTATTAGTCCAACCATATTTTTTAGCCAGTTAGGGGTTATTGTAGCATCAACAAAAGTCTTCCTAAAGATGTTTAGGAATCTATCTCTGTGAGAGGATGATGTGACTAGAAGCCCTAAGATGGAAATGTTAGCCTGAGGTTTGGCTAGCTATTTTACCAAAATAGATAAGATCTACTGATAGCAGCCTCAAACACCTCATTTTCTTTCTTTTCTTCTTCTCTAATTCTCTTCTGTTCTATTGATTCTTGTTTTTTCTCTTGTTGTTTAGTCCTCTTTGACTCCAATCTTGCTTTCCCCTGGGTAGAATCCTAGTGCAGATTGGTTATGGTCAGTTCCGTGATTTTGCCTGAATGGGTGATGAGACCAACAAGATTTGCCATTTCCTCTGTTGAAAAACTTGGATAAGATTCTCTTACTCCCTCCTTATAGTTGTACTAGACCCTGTTGTACTCATATGTCTCTATGGGTGGGGGTGGAATGTTTATGATGGAAGGCATGTTTATGGATGGTAGTTGATAAGGCATATAAGATGAGAAGTCATAGAAGGAAGGTGAGACTAGTTCTTGTGGTGGAGGGGGAATGTAGTAGGTTTAGGTATACGAGGAGAAATAGGCTAGGGGTTATACTCTAATGGGGGCTTCCATGATGGGAGCTTCCATGACAAGGGCCTCTAGCTCGTCATCTGGAGGGAGTAGTGAAAGTGGTTCTTTTGGAGTTTCTCACGGAGATAGTATTTCTTCTGAAGTGAGGTCAGTGGGGTTAATAGGGTCTAGGTATAGCACATGGTCTTCTTCAGGGAGGATTATGATAGGTATTTTGTCACCAATTTGGGTGATGAAACTTGTAGGGTTAAAGGTTTGGCTCGCTATTCCTATCATGATGGTTCCCTTAGATGGAGGGTGAGGTGGAAGGGGGTTCTAAAGAATGTTGGCATTAGGTGGGTTGTTTGATGGGGGACCAAAAGATACCTTTCCTTCATCTATGAGGTCTTGAATGTAATGTTTGAGGGTGAAACATCTATCTATGGAATGATCCAATGTTTGAAGGAATGGGCAATGCATGGTGGTGTCATACCTAAGAGGCAAAGGGCGTGGAGGAGGTCTTGGCTCTAAAAGTTGTAAGAGTCCCTTACTTGCAAGATAGTCCATGACATACTTGTATGAGTAAGGTAGAGGAGTGAATATTTTTTTCCTCTTTCCTCAAATGAGATAGTCATGAACTTGGGTTGTGCCTTTGATTGTGCCTCTATAAGGAGTCGGACTACTGTTGGAAGGTTTGCTGCTTACTGATGGTAGTATCCATTACTTTGAACGGGCAAGGGTATCTCAATTGTCTACTTAGTATTTCTCTCTGGAGGAGTTACTATGGCTTTTCTCAAGACTATGTTGTTTGTACTTAGGGGTACTGTTACTGCTTTTGTGACCAAGCCTATCCTGATAGGTAGCTGGACATTGGTGGCTTTGTTGATGACACCGGCAAAGTTACTAGTGGATGCAGTGAGAACTATCAATTAGTATATTGGACCCAAGGTTTTCAGAAAGGTGGAGATAATGTCTTCTTTTGACATTGGGTGTTTCAAGTTAGATGTCCTCTGCCTCCACCAATAGGCATAGTCCCTAATCCCTTCATTGTCTTGGGAATGCATTCCCTCAATTTCTTCTCGGGTGGGCAGCATTTCTAAATTGAATTGGAAATGTTCAAGGAAGGCTCTTGTCAAAGTTCTCTAGGTGCCTACATCCCTCTTGTCTTATCCCGCGAACCACTTAGCTGTGTCCTTCTCTAGACTTCTTGGAAACATCTACACCAAGACTCTATCATCTTGTCCCCATTGGAACATGGCATTACAGTGCATCCTTAGGTGTATTTTAGGGCACCCTGTGCCATCATATTTTTCCATGTCAAGCATTTGGAAATCACTAGGCAAATTACCCCTGGGTATAAACATAAATCTTCAAAAACCATATTTAACAAAAACTGCCCCCCTTTTAAGAGTTCAAGCTCACTAGCCATATTGGCTATTTTGGCCTCTATCTAATCTAAGTGAGAAGATACTAAGATTCCTTTTTCCATTTCAACTCTGTATCATTCCTCCGCATTTTAAAGCTTGGTGGAGATAAGGATGGGGGTAGTGGTGAAGATAGGAGAATTTTATGAATTTTCCAAAGAGTTATAGTTTCGAGATTGCTTAAATAAAACCTTAAGGGATGAATATTGGGGAAGGTTTAGGGGACCTCTTGTGGTGTTTAGGTACTCATAGAGTGGCTTTTCAAATTCTTTAGAGGTTTGTCCCTAACTTTGAAGAGGGACAAATGTATGGACTTGTGTCAGTTGGGGAATAGAGGAAGAGGATAAAGTAGAAGCTCCATGTTTGGTCATAAAGTTTTCCAACATCCTTTCCAACTCAGCCTTTTGCCGTGGTTTCAATTGATCACTAGAATTAACCTGAGAGTGGAGAGGATTCACAGTAGAAGCCTCAAGAGTTATGGAAGATGGAGTATCAGTTGTCTTCAGAAGTTCTCCTGCCATGGTGCTGCAGGACTGTGCCTTCCTCTTCTTCTTCTACAGTCTTGTCTCAGGTGGTGCTATTTTGTTGATAATACATTATTATAATTTAAATTCATGAATTTTTATTTTATGTATGTTATGAACTAAAAATATTTAGACAAATGATAGACCATACAAATGCATTCATGTCCAACTATTGAACTCAGGTTTTGAGAATAAAACTAGAATTTTATATATATTAGGAACGATGGTAAATAAAGTATATCAATGGTTACAAAAGCAAGGCACATAGACCTTTTACATGAAACATAACAAAAGTAAATACATAATTTAAAGTCCTAAAACTCTAGGAGGTGGTGGTGGAGCTTTTACTGATTCATAGCCTAAGGAGAAAATCTACCCTCTTAGCTTTTAAACCCATTCTAGTCTCCAATGAGTTTGTAAGAAAGCGATGGTATTTCTGCGCCGTAGTTTAGCATCTGGATTAGTGTGGGAGGTCCTCACATTATTGAGTTCCCCTCTTAATGTGTTGACTAACTTAGTCAGAGTGTAGTTTGCTTCCTAATGGGTGTCTCTAGAGATCTCGGCTTCAGCTCAAAGATTAAACTCAGCTTTGAGAGATGTCTAGGTTTCCTCAAGGGTAGCTCGGGTAGTCTCAAGGATTGCAGATGTTTTACAATGGAGAGTCTTCATTTGCCAAATCTTGGAGAGCTTATTCCAATTTTTCCTTTAGGTGAAAGGGTTCACCTTATGAGGTCAGAGGTTCATTTGATCAGACTTTCTTATTGGAATGATTAATTATCGGACCTGACGATGGTGTAGATATAAGGTTGAGGATCCATGAATCATTAGGAGATGACATTTCAGGTGTCTTGGTAGATACCAAGGGTAGTTGTCTAGGTGTTAGAGCATGTGACTTATCCCAAAGGATAGCTAGTTGAGACCAGATTGAATGAGGTGTTTTATAATTAAGCTTCCAGACATCTGCATAAGTGGTGGCAAAATTGAACAAGTCTTGATGAAGGTTGAACTGACAAAGTACCCAAATTGATACGTATGGTGTGCTTTAGTGCAGCCCTATGAGGACCACGTAGGTGCGGTTCTTTGAGAATAGATGTGGATAGTGGGCCTTGTGCCACTTAGCTTTAGGTGATTTGTTTGGTAGCTAAGTTGGTCAGCAGTTCTTGTTAATCTACCATCACTTTCTTCCCTGAATGCGTCAAAACTGATGGATTCTGATGAGGAGTGGACAAAGGCAATGAGGAAATATGCCCTTAGAGGCATGCTTGTAGAAAAGCTGGGCAGCCATAGAGTCGACATTTGTAGTGCCCAGTGCAATGAGATAAACTGGATGTGGTTTCTATAATGATCATGGGGGCTAGTGTCTTTCCTTCCAACAATTGCCCTAGAATGCTACAAAGAACCCCATTGATATAATGTCGACTGCGAGTCAAAAGAAGTTGGCCCAAAACTATTAATGTGAAAGCCTTGTACTTGGCTGGATTAGAGAAATCTCCCACTTTTTCCCAACCTCTATCCAATAAGAGGTTGAAGGGACAGTGGAGATAATCCCCTGAATTTTCTCTGGGTAGAAAGTTCTTTAACACATTCAGAGTAGACTGGAAGGCTTTGAAGTAGTTGTTCTTGTGCATAGGGAGAATTGCGTTCGTGTGATGACAATGTTTGAGATTCAAAAAAGATTCCAGGTCTTTAATGGTGGGAGTTAGCTCATGTTTCCCGAAAGGGAAAACCACAGCTACTTGATCCCAGAAAGATACGGTCGCTTCTAGGAGAGGTCAATCAAGATGGTTTTGGGATATTGATAGAGTAGTTCCTAGCTTGCACTTGTCAGCCTAGATGGCTCGTTCTTCTGGTGGAAGAAAGACTAGTACATATGTGAATTTGATAGTGGTGGTGGTGAACAACTCCAAACAGACGAGTATGGAATCCATTTCTGAAAAAATAAGTGTCGGGAATTAGTAAAAAAAATTTTGCTATGTTTTTTTTTTTTTTTTTTACATTGTAGTGTTGTTACTATTGTTTTGTTTGTGTTTATATTTTGTGTCTTATTATTATTATTATTTTTTTATTATTTTGATTGTTTTTTTGTTTATTTATTATTTCTTTTTTTTGTTATCTTGTTTTTTTTTTGTTGTTGTTTTTTTAGCTGAGTTGGGAGGGTACACCTGATCTATGCCATACGCCTGATCTCTAACTTAGTTGGAGTTTAGGCCTATAGCTAGTTCAGGCATACTATCATGCTAAGTTCAAAATAAAACTCCCGCAAGTTACTTATTTTTATTAGATCTTTTTTTTAAAATAGAAAGAGAAATTTGCTTCTAGAGGACTTTTTCTTGCTTGTTTGATTTTTAATTTCCTTTATACAATGGATGCTAGAGGATCGACAAGGGTTTATCCTCTTCTCCCACCTCATGAGAAAGCCCTTCGGAGCCACTTGGCAATTGATGAGGTAATCCTAATCTCTCTTTTCTTTTTGTTTATTGCTTTTTAACTATTTGATTTATGAATTATTTTGTAGTTTTTGAGAATTTTTTACTATTTATTTAATGATTAGGAAGAAATACACCTGAACCTGGTCCTTTCGTCTGAAAATACTAAGTACGCCCGAATTCCATGTGCCTCTGAATTTAGACGTATTGGTATTTCAGGCATATAGTGTATATCAGGTGTATCCTAAATTCAGGCATACACCCATAGCTTGGCACATTTTAATTCTTGATTTTTGAAGTTTTGTTAGTGTGTTTTTTATTATTTTATTTATTTATGTTTGTTTATTGTTTTTATAGGGTAGGGGTAAAGTGGAGACCCATGGGTCTTGGTCCGGGGTTCTTGATTTGTGGAAGAGCCTCTGTAAGAAGG
>JAOXJP010270139.1:0-20241 GCA_025762735.1 Platanus orientalis | reverse complement strand
GGGCCTCGGGCCCTCACCAGGCCTAGCTCGGGCTGGGCTTTTTTGGGCCAATTTGAGGGTCGGGCTCGGACCGGCCCGGCCCATGCCCACCCCTAATTTCAATTACCATGTATAATATAACAAGGGACAATCTAATCACCTTATCTTACGACCAGATATGCAAAAAGAAAAAAAATTCTTTAATTAATTTACCTCTTATAAATTATCACTTTTTTTATATTATTAATGTGGGCAAGCATTAGGGACCAGTCATGAAGGCTCAAGTCCCTAAGCAAACGATGACTGTATCTACATGCTGAGGATCTGGTAGGACAACTTAGAGAGTGGCTAAAGTTGGAATGACATCAGGGCTGACACATTAGTGTCAAAAAGTGAAAAAATCCCCCAAAAAAGTGTATATCACTTTTCGGTGCTGATGTGTCAACCCTAATGTCATTTCAACTTTAGGTGCTTTCTATGTGTCGCTCCTAATCCCAGCTCGTCTCTACAATGTCTGGTAGGATGTCAACCCCTTTAAAACCTGCATTCCGGATTAGAACCTAGGACCTCCTTGGTTGAGGTGCCTCTAACCGTTAAACCTAGAATGGTTTGGCTGGCTGTCAAGACTCAAATATGAAATTTGAATAAAAATATAAGGGTTGATAGAAGAAAGTGTCGATCCTTTCCTAATAAATGACCTATCATGCCACATTTTGGTTAATCATATCATTATTAAGCTAAAGTTTAGAGTAATTCATGATCATTAAGTGAGGAAGAAAGACTGTTATTTGTGGAGCGTGGGTTACTGATGATCCATATTTTCTTCAAGTAGGGTGAAAGTTTTGCAGTTTTGTGGTTTTTCTCTTATTTGAGGTTTTTTGTGTATATTGTGTGTTCCTGTAGTATTCATGCTTTTTATTTATTTATTAGTATTGTATCCAAGGATTGTAGATTACAATTAGGTAATCCCTAACACGGAATAGAATTAATCAGAAGGTAATGTATTATCCATTCAAATCAATTTTAGGCATAGGAGATCTTCTAGAACGAACCCATCAAACAATGGTCACTCTCCATAACATAAGCATCACCCATACTGTAGTAAAACATAATAGAATGTTTACAAACTCCATTTCTGTGTTTGGATTCTTGGCTTTGAGACTCTTGTGAATTAGGGTTAGTTGTTCAGGGATTTAGAATGCATGTAGTAATTAGTTCCTACACTTCATTAGAGTTAGCTTGTTAAATTTAGGTGAAGATTTTGTTGTGACAAAACAACATAGTGGAACAAAACACGAATATTGATGGCGTATCGGATGAGCAAATCCCTTTACACCAATCAGATGGTCCACTATCGTCCTAGATCCTTGGTGGGGCGGGCTCTGCACACACGAAACGAGAGAGGATCAAATAGCTAGCGTCAGCAAGGTGTCGGCTTCTAGCTCTCCGACGATCAAGTCAGAAAAACAGGGGGACTGTAGGAAGTAGAGCCCTCTCTCTTGTTAGAGTTTCTGATGTCTCATACTTGGAGTATCAATTGTGACACGTATTTATAGGCTTGAATAGGGGTAGATCTCGCATGTCGTTTTCTTCCCACGTTCCTGCATTGTCGTTTCTCCCACGTTCTCCCATGTCACTTTCCTCCACGTTCTTGGGTGCGTCTTCTCCTATCACCTCTGTCCTTTTCTCAGAATTGGCAGGTCTGCTATAGAGAATATATTATTCATATAACGGTCTTTGGATCATGCTTATCCTTAAATTGGGCTGTCGGGGCGATCACACTTTAGTAGGTCGGGGAATTTCTGACCCCTGGGTCCCCGGGGTCTCGGGTAGTCTATAGGTCCCGGGTGCTTCAACTAGCCGTCAGGGCTACTCGTGGGATACTTGGAGCCAGGTACCGAGGGACACTCTCACTTCTTTGGTGTGTTCTAGGTTATTCCATCTAGGGTCGGGGCTATGCTGGTTTATCAGGGTTGGCTTGTAGGACCCTCAATATGATTTTCCCCATCAGTTGCCCCCAATTCCTGGGTTCAACTTCACGTGGCCTAGGCATATGAACCATTTGTGCTTGTTACTTATTATTTCATCGTAGATGGTGTGTCGTTTCAACTATCGAGGTAATATTGGTTGGGGATAAGCGCTAATGATGACCCCTCATTCAATGAATTTCAGTAACCGAAGGGATGTGTCGGTGTCGATTACAAGTCATGTTAAGCGTCATGTCATCTCAAATCTCTAGGCCATATAACGGTTATGCTTGAACCTCTTTAATATTTCAAGATTCACGTGCCTTTTAGTTTTCCTGGTTTATTTCATCAACCCTTAGATTTACGACACGTGTAGGGTTGAGAATTCTCGGGGTAGGTTATATATTCTCTCTCTACACGACTTCGGTTCTCCTTTACTTTCACTCATCATCTCTTGTGCCTTCTTCGCGCATTTAGAGTGATTTTCGACGAACCTTTTGTGTTCCAACAGGCCACTGTCCTCATCTCCGCTCACCGCTGCACTTTTAGGACCTCTTTCTAGTCGTGTCCGGTGGTCTCTTCTCTTTCGGGCAGTTGTCTTTATCTTATCCAGGCATCCTTCTTCAAGCAACTTTCTGTTCCTTATTTGTTCATCATTTTTCTATTCAGGGCAGTGTTTTCTATTTTTTCCTTCTTCTCTGGTGCGTTTGTGCCTGTGTTTTTCTTCATCTTTCTTTTTGTTAGCATTTTCCAGCTTCCCTTTTTCTAGTTGTGTTCACCTTAGTTTCAGTTTAGTTTTTTAGTGTTTTATGTGTTGTAGTTCTTCCCTGTATCTGTCCACTTGTCTAGATAGTGTTTGGGGATACCATCAATCAAATGATTGATGGAGCCGATGACTTATTGGAAGTTCGGCAAAACCCCACGGAGCAGACTATCGTGCTGTCTCTGACTAACGCCTAGGGGGTAGCCAGGGAGATTGCTCCCGAAGAGGACTTCAAAGCTGCCCAGTATGGTTATGAGTTGGGGGTGAAAACCCTCACTCAGTATTACTTTACCTACCTTGTTCCCCAGGGGGTAGTTTTTTCAGCACGCGGGAACGCTAGGGCTTTTGAAGCCCCTGCTGGCAACGTAACGCTGTACGAGCAGGCCCTCATGGGGAGCCTCAGGTTTTCGGTCCCCTGGTTTCTTAGGGAACTGCTATTTTGCCTTGAACTGGCACCGGGACAGTTAATGCCCAGTACTTAGTGAATAACCATAGGGTGTATGGTTTTATGGGAATTGACCTTCAAAGGGGAGCATCACCTCACCCTCAACAAGTTCTTTTGTTGTTACTGCCCTAAGGAGCAAGAGCTAAGGTGGTTCTATTTTGCCAGCCGAGACCCAATGCTTATTTTAGTGACGACACTCCCTAGCTCTAACAACTGGTGGAGGACCCGGTACTTCTTTGTTTCGGGTGAGGGTTGGGAATGCCCCCCGGGGTGAGGACCCTGAAGTGAAGTTTAATTGGGCATGGGTGTTAATCATCAGCCCGATAGGTAAGCTATCGATATATCATTGTCTCTTGCACGTATCTTCCTTTTTTTTGTTCCATTTTTTACCGGTTTTTTTAAGCTAGCGAAGCAGTCGAGTTGTCTGACAAGGAGGAGGCTCGCATCCGAGAGCTAATAAATTACCTTTCCCACTCCTACCCAGACCTCGTTACACTTGATCAGCTCTATTAGTGTGGGTTCGGTCCAAACCCAGGTAACTCACCCATCTTTAGTTCATTTGTCTTCCTTCCTTCTCTTCTTCCTAATTATTATTTTTTTATCTCGTTAACTTCTAATCATAGGTTCGTTATGCAGCAATGAAGATCAACAAAAAATATCTCTTCTGGGCTCGGGAGATCAGAGACAAGGCCCCAGAGGCCAAAAAGGTTGGTTAGCCAGCGCCTGCCCAAGTAGAGGCGACAACGACCTCAAAGAAGAGAAAATTCCCAAAGATGATTTCAGCACCTCCCCTAGCTCCTTCTAACACTATCCCGGTCGTTGACTTGGATGGGGACATTGAGGTTTCTTCTCCAGCTTTTAGAGCCTGTGTTAAGCCGTGGCCACCCAGATGGCTACTCCATCGACTGCCTCTAAGGCCCCTATCATCGAGGCCCCTACCATTTCCCCTGAGGTCCCCACTCCCCTCTCCTACAGTTGTGGTGATGATGACCTCAACTCGGGGGCCGTCTTCTTCCACTCCTGCCCTGGCAACTGAAGAGTCCCTGCTAGGGCCTAGTTCATGGCTATTGAGGCCAAGTCCCCGGGGAGACTACCTCCTAGGGGGTGTTCCTCTGACTAACCTTGAGTACCAAAAGAAGCACATCTCTCAAGCCAGCATGCACAAAGACATGATGCACTACATGACCAAGGTAAAGCTCCCTGTCCCTTAACACTTTCTTTCTTTTCTTTTCCCCTCCTTTTTTATGTGTACTCAGTGCTGACTTGGTTTTATTTTTGCAGACCATGGCCCTAATGACCCCTTCCATCCAGAGATACAAACTCTGCGAGTAGGTTAGGGCTAGCCATCTGGACCGCCTTGCCCAAGCAAGGAATGAGAACAAGGCCCTCAAGGAGGAGGCAAAGGGCATAATCAATGATCTCAAGAAAAAGCTGAAATGGTCTGAGGATTCCCACAACAGCATGGAGGCAAAGGCTGCTGAGCAGGAGAACCATACTGAGGGCTTGAGTGCTCTCTTGCAAGACTCTAAGAGAGATGTTCGTCGTGCGAAGGATGAGTTGGGGAACAAGAGGAACTATCACATTTATGCCGAGAATGACCTAAATACGACCATTGAGAGTTCGGTGAAAAAGGCCATAATCGATGCCTTAGAGTAGGCGTGCCTCGAGGCTGAGGAGGAGAGAAAGAGAGAGAACAGCAAGAGATGATGGAGGAGACCCTCAAGGAGGATGAAGCCCAATACTTGGCCTTGGATGCTTTCGTCATTGTCAAGGCCGATTGCTTCTGGGAGGGTTTCAAGGAGTTTCGGGATATAGCGACCGAACTATATCCCGACTTGGACTTCTCGTCCATTAAGCCTAACAGAGCTGAGGTCGAGGACAAGCAAGATGAAGAGGTCGGCCAAGTAGGTATCATGGTCAATAAAGGGGTTATCGAAGGAGGACATGGTGCAGCGACCGAGGGGGCGGTTGAAGAGATAGAGGTGGCTACACCCAGGGAGGTTAGCCGAGAGGAAATGCCCCGAGTGAGGTGGCAATGGGGGATGGGAAATCCCAAGAGTAGTTGTATACTTTTTTTTTTTGTATATCTTTTGGACTCTTGTAAAACTTTTATATGAATGAAATCTTCTTTTTCCCCAGTCTATGTGTATTGTCTCTAGTTTACAATTCTTAGTCTCTTTTTTTATATATATTATTTATTTATTATTTTCTTTTTAAGCGTTAGTGTGTATCGTGGAAATTCCCTCTCGTTCTTTTTATGTGTATCTAGGTCAACTAGGATATGCAATGTTGAGAGTGTTAAAAGGAAAATTTTCAAAGTATGAGTGTGTCTTGGGGTGATTAACTTTTCTCCCCAGTAGAGGTGAGCAGTGTCAATTTTTTTTAAGTGTTGGGACCCCTCGGGACTAATGCCTTATAAACGAGTGGGAGTAAATATTTAGTTAAAATCTACCCAAATTTACTAAGTGTAGATGTATGTCGGGGATCAAGCCTCCTTAACCAACTAGCCCATTGCCTTTTAAGCTTCTCCTTGTATTTTTTACAAAAGAGGGGGTACGCAGTAGCACCCCTTTAGGGCTTAAGCCATTTCCCCGAATGGGGGGATTCCTTGTGTGGTGCCACTAGGTAATCTCAAATGTTTCTCTAATTTATTTATCTTGTTTGGGAGGGGGTGCAACTGTACTTACTTGGTAAGGAAGCGATGCACTTTCCTCTACATGATTCTGGCTCTTTTTGTTGACTCGTGAGATCCTCCTTTGCCTTGTATTTTTTTAGTTAGGAAGTTGCTTGATTTTGAGACTCGGGATCATCCTCGTGACCAGAGTGTTAACTTCATAACCGGGGGCTAGTCTTGTAGCTTGATGAGGAAGGATGAGCCAATCTTGTGGCCTGGGGTCAATCTTGTGACCTAAGCGTTAATCTTGTAACCCAGAGCTAATCTTATAGCCTGATATGGAAGGATGGGCCAATCTTGTGGCCTAGGGTCAGCTTTGTGACATGAGGGTTAATCTTGTAACCCATAGCTAATCTTATAGCCTGGTGTGAAAGGATGAGCCAGTCTTGTGGTCTGGGGTTGGCCTTGTGAACTAAGGGTTAATCTTGTAACCTGGGGCTAATCTTATAGCCTAACGCAGAAGGATGGACCACTCTTGTGGCCTGGGGTCAGCCTTGTGATCTAAAGGTCAATCTTGTAACCCGGGGGTTAATCTTGTAGCCTGGGCACAATGACTTAAAACTTTGTCGATCCTGCATAGTTAGATTATTTCAATAGTTAGAATGATAGCATTGATTTTATTGATAATATTTTCTTAAATGTTCTACATTCTAGGGTCATGGTAAGGGCTCTCCCTGTATCGTCTCAAGGTGGTACGTCCCGGGTCTATTGTAGCGTGTTACCTGGTAAGGCCATTCCCAATCTGATTTCAACTTTTCCTCTCTCGGGTCTTGTGTTGCTAAGGTCACATTCCTGAGTACTAAATCCCTGATTGCAAATCTCCTTGTTTTGACTCGAGAATTATAATACTTGGCCATTTTTTGCTTATAGGTGTTGTCCGAAATGTGGCTTCACATCTTTTCTCTGCTAACAAGTCGAGGTTGATTCTAAGGCCTTCTTCGTTCTTCTCTGAATCAAAGTTCACTGCTCTGTGCGTGGTCATTCCAATCTCGACAAGTATTACTGCCTCGGTTCCAAATACTAGCGAGAATGACGTTTCCCCTGTGGGAGTCCTTACCGTGGTGCGGTATGCCTAGAGGACACTTGGGAGTTCCTTAGGCCAAAGGACTTTAGAGCTGTCAAGCCTCTTCTTGATTATGCCTAGGAGCGTTCTATTTGAGACCTCCACTTGACCGTTGGTCTGAGGATGAGCCGGAGAAGAAAAGTGATATTTGATACCGAGCTCTGCATAGAATTCTTGATACTGGGCATTATCGAACTGCTTGTTGTTGTCGGTGATAATAACTTAGGGATCCTAAATCGGTACATGATGGACCTCCATGTGAAGTCATGAATGTTCTTCTCAGTGATCTTTATTAAGGGTTCAACTTCCACCCACTTAGTGAAGTAGTCGATGGCTACCACCAAGAACTTCATTTGTCCTTTCCCCATGGGAAGTGGCCCAACTATATCGATTCTCTACTGTGCGAAGGGCTAGGGTCCTTCTATTAAGACCAATTCTTTTGCGGGTATCTTAAGGACGTTGACAAATATCTGACGGCGTCTTTTTGCATAGATAGCCAATAGTATCAGACTCTGATCGCTTTGTGGGTCATTGCTCTGCCTCCCGAGTGGCTCCTGCATATCCACTAGTATATTTCTCGGAGCACAGACATCTGAGCAGAGAAAGAGTGAAGCTTCTCTTGTAAAGAGTGTCGCCAAGAAATAGATATCGACTGACCCGCATTTTTATTTTTCTCGCCTCCTCCTTATCCTTGGACAAATCACCGTTCTTCAAATACCTTATGATTTAATTGACCCATTCTAGCTTGGGACTTACTACATTAACCTCTTTATGGCTCTCCACCTTAATACTTAGCTTGGGTAAGTGCTCCACGAGGATCCTGGGGCCTAGGTCTTCGTTGGTGGACGACGCAAGTCTGGCTAACCTATCGGCTTCTTCGTTATCCCCTCATGGAACGCATTGTATACTGAAATGTCTAAACTGGGACTTCTCTTTCTTAACCATGGCGAGGTACTATTTTATTCAGCCATCCTTCGCTCCATACTCCCCTCATACTTATCTGACTACAAGCTGTGAGTCGCTATTGACCTTTACATTTCTAGCCCCGAGCGTGTAGGCGAGATGTAGCCCTATGATTATTGACTCGTACTCAGCCTCGTTGTTGGTTGCCTTAAACCCAAACCTTATGGCGTACTCGAGTTTACTTTTTTCTAGCGTAATCAGGACGACTCCTTCCCCAACTGCACTATTGTTGGAGGAACCATCCACGTGCACAATCCATCGCACCTGGTTGACTTCTTCTTCTTCTCACTGCTCTTCATGCATTTCAGCTTCTACACCCGACACATAAGTGTACTCAACTATGAAATCCGCAACAGCTTGGTCCTTGATGACTCCATGGGGATGGTACTCTATATCGAACTCACTTAATTCTACTGACCACTTGACCAGTTTCCCCAAGGTCTCGGGTTGGTGCAATATGGTTCGGAGTGGTTGGTTTATTAGCACCTGGACGGTGTGAATCTAAAAATAGGGCCTTAGCCATCGGGCTGTCACGACCAGTGTGAACGCCATTTTCTCTACCCTTGGGTACCTTTCCTCTGCCCCTCTGAAGGCTCTGTTGGTGTAGTATACTGGTGCTTGTACCTCAACTTCTTCTCTTACCAGTACTAAGCTCATCGCCGTCTTTGATACTGATAGGTATACGTAGAGTACCTCTTTTACTTTGGTTGATTGATCAGCGGTAGGCAGCTAAGATGGTCCTTAAGCTCTTGAAAGGCCTTGTCGCACTCCTCATCTCAACAGAAAACTTTCTTTAACAGGTAGAAAATGGTGCATCACTTATCTGTAGTTCGGGAGATGAATCTGCTTAATACGTCAACCCTCCCAGCTAGACGTTGCACCTCATTTATGTTTATGGGAGCTTGCATGTTGAGTATGGCCTTTACCTTCTCATGATTGGCCTCTATCCCCCATTGTAACACCATAAATCTGAGGAACTTCCCGACTGACACTTTGAAGGCACATTTGTTGGGGTTGAGCTTCATCTTGTGCTTCCTCAAGGTCCGGAATGTCTCGCTCAAATTTGAGAGGTGCTATTCAGTTTGAAGGCTCTTTACTAACATGTTTATATACACCTCGATGTTCCTTCTGATCTGGCCTTTAAACATTTCGTTGACGAGTCTCTAGTAAGTTGCCCCTGCATTCTTCAGTCTGAAGGGCATGACCTGGTAACAGTAGAGTCCCCAGTCAGTGATAAAGGCGATTTTCTCTTGATCAAACTCATGCATCTTTATTTGGTTGTATCCTAAGAAGGCATCCATAAAGCTAAGGGTTTGGTGGCCATTCATGGAGTTTACCAACGTATCGATCCTTGGGTGTGGGAAGCTATCTTTCGGGCAGACTTTGTTGAGGTCGGTGAAGTCAATGCACATATGTCATTTCCCATTTGATTTTCTCACCATAACCACATTCACCAACCAGTCTGGGTAGTAGACTTCCCTCACAAAGCCAGTTGTCAATGATTTCTCTACCTCTTATGCGATTGCCTGGTTCCGCTCTAGAGTAAAGTTTCTTTTTTTTTGCTTAACGGGCCGCGAGGACATGTCCACATTCAACCTGTGTACAACCATACGGGGATCTATTCCTGGCATATCTCCATGTGTCCAAGTAAACATATCTTGATATTTTATAAGAAAGTCTCATAGCTGAGCTTTGAATTCTCTCAGCAGGTCTGACTTACTCAAGTGACTCCATCAGGGGTGTCGGGATTGAGGGTGATGTCTTATAGTTCTCCTTTGGGTTCTGCTACTACTCGGGCCCTTTCATCTTGGACCTCCAACTTGTCGATTGACATGCTTTCTTTCGGGGCCGACTCCCCCTTGAATGAGTCCATATAGCACTCCCTAGCTGCCACTTGGTCTCCTTAACTTCCTTGACTCTCCCTCTCGATTGGGAAACACATCAAGAGATGGTAGATTGAGGTGACTACTCTGAGTCAATTAAGTGTTGGCCTCCCCAGGATCGCATTGTACGTAGAAGGATAGTCTACCACCAAGAAATCCACCACCTGGGTCGATTGACGCTCCCTCGCCCCTACGGTAATCGGTAAGCTGATAGTTCCCAATGGCAACAACCTGTCACCCGTAAACCCCACCAAGGGTGTCTGAATGGGCTTCAACTTGTCTCGCCCGATCCCCATTTGATTAAAGGCAGAGAGGTAGAGAATATCTTCCTAGCTACCCATTATCAATCAGGATACGGTACGTGATATAGTTAGAAATGACCAACATCCCCACTAGTGCGTCGTCGTGCAGTTGACTTACCCCTCAGGCATCTTCTATAGAGAAGGTGATAGGGGGATGCTCTACCTTTTGATGCTTGGTCGACCTTTTGGCCATCATTGTTTGTCTGTCTTTCTCTGCACGAATTTGCCTCATGTGTGATCTCCTTGCTGAGTTGTGGATTCTCCTCCCCCTGTGAATCCTCCCGCTATTACCCTTATCTCCTCGATTGGCCCTTTAGGTTTTCTTTCTTGTTGAGCATGAGGGTCTCGATGGGTGTTCTTGTGCCTGACTTGCTGCTGTCCTGCGATAAATCTTTATAATCACCCTCGTTGAATAAGGGCTTCTATCTGCTCATTCAAGTCAAAGCAGCCATTGGTGTTGTGGCCATGATCCCGGTGAAAATGACAATCTTTGTCGTGGCTCCTCTTCTCTGGCAGGGCACGGATCCTCTCGGGCCACTTGATGCTTGGGTCGTCCCTGATATGGAGGAACACCTATTCTACGGGTGTGTTAAGAGAGGTATAATTTTGAAACTTACTTGAGGGGAGGTTGACCTGTGGCATGATCCCATGATTGTCGTTCCCTTCTCTCACCCGGCCCCCTATCTTCCCGAGGTGTCTGCTACTGTTCCCTTTTTCTCTTGTCAGGATGCGAATTGGATCCAACATCTCATTCTTGCCTAGCGTTGAGAGTATCCTCAGCGTTCATGTGTTGTTGTGCATTTACCATGAGGTCGACAATGCAGGTTGGGGGATTCTTGGAGAGAGAGATAAGAGTTTGAAGGGCAGCAACCCAGCCATTAGAGCAACAATGATCATCTTCTTGTCGGTATCATCAACTTGCAGATCTCTCTGTTAATCGGGACATATAGTGCCACAAGGATTCCCCTTTGCTTTGCTTGATATTTAGGAGATAAGTTGTCGGCTTTCGGTGCCTTTAACCGCTGATGAAATAGCCGACGAACTACCAACTTAGTTTTGTGAAGTTTGATATGCTGTCGGGCTTTAACTGGCTAAACCAAACCTTAGCGGACCCCTTGATTGTAGTTGGGAACGCTCAACACATAATCTCGTCAGGGGCCACCTAGAGGTTCATGTGTGTCTTCTAGGCCTCCAAATGATCCAAGGGGTCCTTACCGTCGTTGAACATCTCCATTTACAGCGGTTTAAATTTGTCAGGGAGGGGTCGAGTCATAACTTCTGGGGTGAATGGGTGGTTTGTCCTCTGGATTAGCTCGTCGATGGTGGCCGGGGCTTTTTTTTCAAGGCTTCCTTCATCGTCGCCATCTCTCTCCTCACATTCTCTATTTTCTCCTCACAGGAGCCTGGGATGTGATCATTTTCTCCATGGTGACTTGCCTCTCGAAACTGGGAGGCCGTGGCGCTTATAGCTTTGTCTTCACGTCCTTGGTCATAGCTTCGGGCTAGAAGGACGTGAGGCCTTGGCTGTCCTACGTCACCACTGCCTGGTGTGCCCTTCTGGCCTTTTAATTCTTGTATAATTTCTTAGTTCTGCTCTATCAACAACTGCATGTTCGTTGTCAGCCCCTGAATCTTCTGCTCAAGCATATCCACCCTTGGGGTTTTGGGGCGTGCTCCGTCGACTCCAGCACCCTCGTCGTGTTGAGCCGCCATCGACCTAGTTTCGACCATGCGAACCTTAGGTTCTACCACAAATGAAGTATTCCCATAGACGACACAAACTGATGGCATATTGGATGAGCAGATCCCTTTACACCAATCAAATGGTCCACTGTCATCCCAGATTCTCGATGGGGCAAAGTCTGCACACACAAAATGAGAGAGGGTTAGGTAGCTAGCGCCGGTGGGGTGCCTACTTCTAGCTCTCTGACGATCAAGTCAGAAAAATAGGGGGATTGTAGGAAGTAGAGCCCTCTATCTTGTTAGGGTTTCTGATGTCTCGTACTTGGAGGATCAATTAGGGCACGCATTTATAGGCTTGAGTAGGGGCAGATCCCACATGTCATTTTCTTCCCACGTTCCTACATTGTCGCTTTCCCCCACGTTCTTGCATGTCATTTTTCTCCATGTTCTTGGGTGTGTCTTCTCCTGCCACCTCTGTCATTTTCTTAGAATTGACAAGTTTGCTACAGAAAATATGCTATTCGAATAACGGTCTCTGGATCATGCTTATCCTTAAATTGGGCTGTCAGGGCGATCACACTTTAGCAGGTCGGGGAATTTTTGACCCCGGGCCCCCCGGGGTCTCAGGTAGTCTATAGGTCCCAAGTGCTTCGATTGGCCGTCAAGGCTACTTGTGGGATACTTGGAGCCAGGTACCGAGAGACGCTCTCACCTTCTCGTCGAGGGCCTTAGTATGTGATGAATCAGAAGGCCTCGGGTCATACATCTTTGGTGTGTTCTAGGTTATTCCATCTAGCGTCGGGGCTATGCTGGTTTATCGAGGTTGGTTTGTAGGACCCTCGGTATGGTTTTTCCCATCAAATATGATTAAAAAATGCGATGCGCATGAAACAAATTGAGAAAACAATAAACGATAAAAATAATTGTACAACATAATATTTAGCATGGTTCGGTAAGATTGCCTATATCCACAGACGAAGATGATAAAAAACTTTCACTAAAAGAAAGAACAAAGTGATTGCAAACTGTACAACGACGAGTTCTCAGACCTAAAGGTGAAACCCTAAGGAAAAATCCATAAGAATACTCTACATAAAATACGTTCTTGCCTCTCACAAAAAAGTCTTGCATATGCTTCTCTTCCACAGTTCACAAAACCCACAAAACATCTCTTTATAGTGACCCAAAAAACCTTACTTCTTAAAATAGGTTTAAAACCACACAAATATTCCACTTTCTAAGGAAGGACGTTTTTTGGTGAAGTGTTAAATCCATTGGTTTTAAGAGTTGTTATGAGGAGACAAAACAGCTAATTCCCGTGATGCAGATAAGGGCCACTGGATCCAATAAAAATTAAGGCTTACACTCCCAACACAGCCTTTATGGTATTTGAGGCTACGATTTCCTTAAAAAAACTCACTTCTTTTACATAGACAGACTAAAAGAAAAGAATATAAATGAAATGGCAAAAGAAGGGATGTGGATCTAGGGGTGGGCCAAAAGCCATAATAAAATCCTCGCGCAACTTAATTAACTTGCAACAAGCACAAAAAACAACGAATGGGATTCCTTAAAGAAGCTAAAAGCATTGTCTTTCATACTTTTAGGATTTCATCTTATCCTCCCTAAAAAAAAAAAAAAAAAAATTTTAATCACTAATAAAACCTCCGTTTAGTCCTAATTTATTATTATTATTTTTAGATCGATTGGTCTACAAAAGCATGGGCGTTCAAAATCTAAGTGAACAAGGGAAAACCAGGAACAGCAAGTTAAGAGAGAGATATCCAACCAATCAAGGAAACTAGTGTTAATAGAAGGTGCTTTCCCCCATCAGCTTTGGATGGCAGGCAGAGGGTTGTGCTCTATGCTTTTAATTTTAATATATCTTTTCATTGAATAGGAGATTCAAATCTGTGGATACAAATGATGTTGAGGGATGGTGAAATCTGAGAAATATTATACTTGTTAAAGTCGACGGCACATTTTTTAATTTATTTTTCAAAATTTGTATCATCTTAATTTATTTCTATTTGTATATTTGCATATAAGTTATAATATAGTTTTACCTTTTTTGGGGGAGTTTTCCCAGTTAGAAAAATTCTTTTGTTCCTACAATTTTAACTGAAAAAAGTCTAGACCCACATTACCTGGGAAGCCCATCATTCTAATTTTTGTACTTTGTAGGCTGGAATTAGCATTGGTGGCTCTATAAGATACAATGACACGCACACGCACACGCACACGCACATATGTGCATGTGTTGCATAGTGTGATATGAAAGATGAGTCATCAAAAATCATCTTATGGGCATTTTTTTTTGGCATAGGCAATTTTCTCTGTGAGAGTGATTCAGTTGTGGATCCCAATCCTGTCTGATATATGGGGCTCCCTGACCCATTTACAAGTTCGGCAGCCAAAGCTCAATCCTTTAATAAATGCACACTTGACAAGACAGTACTAATTTGTTGAGCAGCATTTGCCAAAACATTCTTTTTGTGATGATTTTTCTTTCCGCATGATTTGGCTCGCATTTCTGATCCCTATGACACATGAAGGGGCTCTTATGTGTCTGTGTGTGTATCACAGGCTTGGCTTAGGTTTAGATCTTAGGATACTAACTGGGCTTGACTAATAGACACCACTTCAACCACATACAAGTGATAGCTTTACAAACCAGAGTAACTAAGTTATTTACCTGTCCAGCCCGTTGAACCGTTTAATTTACCTGCTGGGGATTAGCTTCTGCCAAAAACCGGTTCAGCATAAGGACGGATGAATGACTATATTTGAGTGGCTTTAATTGTGGTTCTAGAGAGGGAAGAAGATAAAGAAAAATACAAGGAAAAAAATAACATAAAAGGACGATATAAACCCTTAGAAGGAGTAATCAAAAGATAATAAAATAAAAAAAGGTTACGGACTCCCCATGGCTTGGCTTCTGCATCAAACCTAGCAGTCCTGTTATTTCTCATTTATTCTTTTCTGATGACTGTTATTGTATCTTCTCTACTGTCATTATGAGAGATGAGGATGCTATTACAAAGGCTTTTAATAACTTTAGCCTGACATCTGGCCAAATCATCAATCATGGCAAGTCTGATATTTACTTTCGTGCCAACACCGCTAGGCAAGTTAGAAGGATTGTTCAGAGCTCATTCCAAATTAAACACTCCCTCACCTTGGTGATTATCTTGGTCTGCCTTCCAACATTGGTAAAAATAAAGTTTATTTTCTTTTATAAATGAAGGGCAAACAATAGGATCCAAGGATGAAAGTTTAAATTTCTCTCCCAAGCTGGCAAGGAGATTCTCATTAAAATATGTGGTTTTTGCTATTCCAGCCTATGTTATATTTTTCTTCATGATTCTTAAGAAAATTTGTAATTTCCTTAATTCTACTCAAAGGAATTTTGGGTGGGACAGTAATTTTAGAAAAAAAATCAATTGGATTTATTGGGATACCTTTGAGAGAAGCAAGAGGGATAGGGGTTTAGACTTCTGAGACCTTTATGCTTTCAATCAGGTTTTATTGGAAAAACAAGTTTGATGCAATTTTCGAAATCCTGAGGCTCTGTGGGTTCACCTTCTTAAGTCCTTGTGCTTTCCTAGGTTTGATTTCCTTGATTCAAAACCAAAGAATAGTTCTTCTTGGGTCCTAGAAAAGTATTAAAAAAAGGTAAAGACTTATTAAAGAAAGGACTTAGATGGCAAGTGGGCAATGATGCCTCTATTAATCTTTGGTTGGATCCTTGGATCCCTTCAATCGATAATTTAAAATGTTATGCCAATGTTGACAACTATCCCTTTGCCTCCCTCAAAGTCTTGGACATTATTGATGAGAATTCTAGACAATAGAACCTTGTTCCCATTGTATCTTTGTTATCTCCTGGGATGGCTAATCAGATCACTAGAATTCCTCTAAGTATATACTCACACAATGATGAACAAATATGGAACTTTGAGAAGAAAGGATTATTCATTGTCAAATCTGCTTACATGTCATCGAGCTGAAGCCTAATCCCTCTATCCTTGCCCCCCTTTTGTTGATTAGCACCATTGGAATAAGCTTTGGGGTGATCCTATACTCCAAAAGATAAAACATTTTGTTTGCAAAGTATGTAATGTGGCTATTACAACAAAAGCTAACTCGAGGAAAAGAAATATTGATGTGGCTCCTTTCTATACCTTTTGTAACATTGATATTGAAACTACAAATCATTGCCTTGTATTTTGTGATCTTATTTCCAAAAACTCGGTTTGCTTCTCACCTATCTATTTGGAATTTAGGATTGATCATCATGTTAATTTTCCTTTTCGGATTAGTTTATGAATTGGTTCTTTATTAATATTTTTACTCAAATTCTGAAAATTTTGAAACCATCTCTTTTATTGCTATTTTCTTATGGAATATATAAAAGGACCACAATGCTTATCATTTTGATAAAGATTGCTTTGATATGTTTAAAATTTTGTTTAATTCTTATAGGCTCTTGAAAGAAACTAAAGATGTGTATAGTTGGTTGTACAAAGGAGGGTGTTGGAGTGACTCCAACTTCTTTTTGGACTACCTCTCTTATGGGCTGCATCAAGATTAATTTTGATGCTTCCTTCTTCTCTCACTCAAATGCTTCCAATTATGGGATTATTCTTCAAGATGACAATGAACATTTTTCGTATACCTTGGCGGAGCTGGACTTATCTTTAGATTCGGTCCTAGTTGCGGAGTACATTGCGGCTAGAGTGGGTCTTCTTAAAGCCCTTGACTTGGGGGTAATGGATGTTGTCTTGGAAGGTGATTGTGCTGATGTCATCAGCTCTTTTAAAAACAATTTGGACTCTTGTGACTGGACTATTAAATATATTATTCAAGATTACAAGTTTTTAGCTAACAGGTTTAGAGTAGCGTTTCCCTCACATGGGTTAGGAAAAATACTAATTGTCCAACTAATATGCCGGTTGTAAGCACCTAATTTTGGCGCAACTCTCAGTTCCGGCGCTTCTCTTTGGGTCAGCAGACGGGTAAAGCGATTCCCAACTTCTCTTCATAATCCAGCCAATTCCAATCGATCAAAATCAACCCCTTTCTTCTTATCTCATTCCATTTATTTACACATCTTTATATTTGTATATTTTAAGTATCATTTTATTTATTATAGTCATTATAGTACTATTATAATAATAATTATTTTTTTATTTTTTTACTTTTTATTTTAATTATACTTAAAATATTTTTTTTATTACTCAACTAATGTTTTTTATAGTACGTATGTATTTTCTTTTTCCATATATTTAAGTATATATTTTCATATTCTAGCATTATTATTAATTTAAAGGGTTTGCCACACCCAATTTGTTTGTCCCCTTGTATCCCCAAAAAGCACAAAACCGCCATGTGTCAACCTGTGGTGTGGGGACACCGAAGAACATATAATTTTTGTTTATTTTCATTTTATTATTATTATTATTAATTTTTTTCTTTTTTTTCCTTTTCTTTTCCCTCTTTCTTCCTTTTTTTTCCCTTTCTTTCTTTCTTCCTTTCTTTTTCTCTCTGGCCGAGCCCTGGCGCAGGAGAGGGGAAACCTTCCCCCTCTCCTCTCTTCTCTAATTCGCCCCCCCTTGGTTCAGAATTCTCATTGGCTTCTCGTCTCGCACACATACCCCTTCTCTCCATCACAGGTAAATGGCACTCTGTCCAAGACCCATTCCTCGCTGAAGTTGTTCTCCATCCTTTTCCCCTTTTGTGAAATCTGCTAAAATACAAACCGGTGCCCTGTGTATCTTTGATGCCCTATGGTGTAAACCTTAAAAGGAAGAACCCTAGAGAGCCCCAACTCTTCTGCCCCCTCTCTTTGACTCAATCTCACCACATCACCCCCTCCTTGTTTTGGTGAAACCCTCAAAAGTCCCAAGCCTCTGCAAACCCTCTCTTCCCTGCCCATTCTCAGCTCTCTTTCTTCTCTCTCTTCTGCGATTTCTTCATCCCTCTCTCCCAAGTTTTCCCTTTTCATGCAATGTCCCAAACCCCAAGCTCCTGTCTCCATCTTTGCCCCTCTCCCCTGCTTCCACCAACCATGTCACTCTAGCAAGTCTCACCCCCATCTCTCTTCCCCATGGATGCTACAATGACCAAGTTCGGCCAATGGCAGCCCAACACACCCTAGTTGGCTGCGTGATTGACACCAATCTTAGAGAGCAAGCCATGTTCAATGAACCTCCTAGGATAAGGGTTTTCATTTTTATAAGAACCCTAGAAAATCTGAAGGGGGGGACGGAGGGGAAGATCACGTTTTATTTGGGGAAAACCAGTGGCCCCTTTTTTTTTCTCTCTCTACACAGCACCCTGTGCCTGCCGGCACTCTGGCCAACGACCCAACCCCAACTCTACCTCTCTCTCTCTCTTTATTCTTCTCCCTCTCTTTCCCTCTCTACAAACGTCCAGCTCTATCTCTATTACCCCCTCACATCCATCTCCCCCGTCTGTAGCCAAAACCCTCTCACACCCCTTTCTCTTTCTACTAGTAATGAACACCCTCTCACAACTCTTCCTCTCTCTATTAGTAACCAAAAATCCCATCTATTTCCCTTTCTATTACTAACCAAAATCCCTCACAGCCAACTCTACTCATACTTCACACAATGAAACCCTTCATTTCTCAAGCCCTCATGTAGTATCTAATCCAATCCATGCTCTCTACCTGACTATTAAAATGCAA
Source organism: Platanus orientalis (assembly GCA_025762735.1). Taxonomy (NCBI): domain Eukaryota; kingdom Viridiplantae; phylum Streptophyta; class Magnoliopsida; order Proteales; family Platanaceae; genus Platanus; species Platanus orientalis. The sequence continues at coordinate 1,807 of JAOXJP010270139.1, read as the reverse complement.
GAAGGCAACCAGTTATTGTGCCACAAGAAAGAGGCAAACATGCCTTTGTCTCAATAAATCCCTAGGTGCTATCCTTTTTTTTATTATATAATTTTGGGCATTCTCTTGTAACTAAGAGATGATAGCAGTTTATGTGTTCTGTACTAATATTGTTTTTAGGTCTTGTTGTATCTTTCACTGTGTGCTATTTCAGATTACATCGATTTTGAGCTTAGGGATTCAGTGTTTTGTGTGATGAATTCTTTGGACATGGTGTTTAAAGACCCCCTTTTTTTTCCTTCTTATTATTTATGTTGTTTTTTATTCATTGTTTGTTCTGAATGAGAAATCTATCACCTAGACCTGATTTTTTAGCAAACAAATAGGATGCATATGAGAACTGAAAAATAGATCTATTGGGACTTAGTCTTTATTGTGTGATGTTTAATGTTATAGCAGCAGTATCTCTACTTTATCTACTAATCATGTGTCATTGGCATGGTTGAATGTCCTGTATGGGTACCCACCCCATCATTACTTTCTCAAATAAATACTCATGGGCATGCTATTGTTTTGATTTCTTTTAGAAGGTTTTATGTATTTTTAGATATGTATTATCCAACCATATTTAACCTCTTGATCATCATGCGTTGTCACGATAATGATCATTTTATATGAATGGCAGCCATATATCATTCCCATGTTGATTGTGCTAACCTTTTATGATTTACTTGGTTACGTGAAATAGCAACAAAACAGGTATGCTTCTCCACTTAAAACTCTGGGCTTGTTTTTAATCCTTCAAGCATTATATTATTTTATTTGCAATCCATTTCATATGTAGGAGATCTTCAAAAGCCTTGGTTGTTGGGTGAGAATGCAGATGTACCGAAGGCAATAGGTAATTGGCCTATTTTAATGGCTTGTCCTGCACAGTAGCTTAGACAACACACATATCTAGAATTGCAACTGCCATGGGTCCATTCAACCCAACCTTAGGTGCAACACTCTGTTCCTCACATTGAATTTTGAAAGGCACTAGAAGATTGTCTTCTTTTTTTTGTTTTGTTTTATAAGGGTAACATCAATAACATTAGCATGTCATGAAATTTATTGTACTGACCTATGATGTGTTCCCTGGGCAGTAGCAACCCCATTTAGTAAATCTGAAATTATTTTAACCTCAGCAACAAATCCATTTTTCTACTCAAATTCCACCTCTCGGTTCTTACTCTCTTAATTCTTAGGAATTCTGGATGCATTAGCCTTAGCCTCTTTGGGTGTTTACTTTGGTTCATGTCTTTTAGCATTTATTCTTGTTGATCCATTCTCTAACCCAATTATCTTCTTTAAACAAGTGTGTCACGGATTCAATTACTTAATTATGTTTTTCTAGTGGTTCCTATATCGATTCATTTGCATTCTTTGGTTCTTAAACACAATTGTTATAATGTTTCCTTAACCTTTTATTGATGTGTATATGAGGATTGAACATACTCAATTTTCTTTGGTAATTAGACTAACCTTTATGGAACAATAGTTCAGGTACATTCTAATTCACCTTTACATTTTCATTTCTTATAACATGAGTTTAAATGTCATTGTCCAAAATAACTCTCTTTAATATTCTTAACACAAAGCTTCTCAAATATCTTTGATTTAAACTTTTTTTTACAACATCCCTAATTGCAATCAAACTCACATTAGGAAATGAACATGTATTCCATTGGTAGGATAAATTAGATTAAGCCCACATAGTACCTTTAGAGAAGAATATATAGTTTAGTAATTAGGACTAGGAAGGTCAAGTTCACATAACACCTAGGTA
>JAOXJP010270138.1:1072-34694 GCA_025762735.1 Platanus orientalis | reverse complement strand
GTATAAGAGACAGGGATCATTTCACCACCATAAGACACGTGCTATAGAATTAAAGAACCAGCTGTCTACTTAAGCTTCAAAGGAGGAGAATCTTTGCATGGAACCCATCTAGACATTCTTGTTGTAATACTCGAAGGAGTAGGTGTTGGCATACCCACAATGTTGGGCTTTCTTATCGAACAACCAAGGTATTCCAAGAAGGATATGACACAACAGCTTAAAGAGGAAGGATGTCACACTGCACATTATCAATAAAACCTCTAATAAAATACATGACTAAGCATCTCTCCTAGACTTTGAGGCTGGTGTTGTACACACAAGCAACCTTGTAAGGACTCAAATGTGGCTCAACTTTCAAACCCAGTTTCTTCACCGCATCTTCTGACACTACATTAGTGCATCTACCACCATCAATGACCATGAAGCCAACATGGTCATTACATTAAACCCGTGTCTAAAAAATACAGCTACGGCACCAAACTTCTTCCTTTTCAGCATGGATAGAAAGAAGAGGGCAAAGTATATAAACAGGTTTGTCTTCATCAAACTCACTAGCTTAGTCTTCAAGAGCTTTCTCGGTTCCAGCGAACATAGAATCGTTAGGAGTATACACTTCTTCAAGATCCTGTTTGTTGGAGAATCCTACAAATCAATTTAGACATTGGGCTTTAAAATGAGCATAACCCTTGCACATGTGACATTGATTTGATCATGACCTGGATGTAGAACCTTCGGTACCCCGAGACTTGAAAGGAGAAAACTGGTGAGGAGGCCTAGAAAAAGAGAACGTGATGCTCTGAGATTGAAGCTTGTTAGGCAGTCTGCTAGAAGAACTACCACCATTAGACACCACGCTTCTAGTGACATTTTCCATGAAGGGATTCCTATAAAGGGTCCTCATGTTCTCATTTACCTAAAAGGCGATCTGAATCACATCATCTAGTACATGGTACTGATTAAAGCATAAGCTCATGAAAATCCGAGAATGCAACCCCAAGCATGTACAAAGCCAATAAAATCTCATCATCACATCTAAAGCTTGCACGTGTAGCTAACCGCTGAAATTGATTGGTATACTCTTCCAACGTCATATTGCCCTGCTTCAGTTGAGTTAGTTAAATGTGGGCTCTTTGATGGTAATCAGTAGGCTTGAACCTCTTGTTCATGGCAGTTTTCGTCTCATCCCTTGTAATCATGACTCCATAAGTCATCCTACAATAGGTATCTTTATATTATGTCCACCACATGTGGGTTTTCCCCTTCAATTTAGCCTCAGTGAACAAAAGCTTGGTGTGCTCAAGTACATCATGCCAATGGAAAATGAATCTATGTTGTGGATCCAATCCAAGTATACATCAGGATATCTATCTCCATAAAAATCCGGAACATCTAACCTGACAAGCCTATCCACCTCATGATGGTTAACACCTGGTTGATGCATTAACCTGGGACTTTGTTCTTGACTGGTATGTATCATCTTATGTTGCAAAGTAAAGGAAGTGTCATGGGCTAAAACTTCTACGGGTTGACTTGGAGAAGGAGTTGCATTTGATGAACCCACAACCTAAATTGGTTCTTTTCCTTTCAGTTGCATAGCATCCATAAATTTCTCTAATTGAAAGGTCACAACTATTTGGGATTGCATAGTCTTCTCCAACTATGCTTGCAAGGTAACAAATCTGGCCTTTAAGCTAAATTCCAACCTATCAATCTTGGAATTCAAATCCCCATTTGATCCTTTAAATCTAGAGTTTGATTCTTAATATCAACAACCAAATCATTGTTGTTAAACCCCATGGTGCAAATCAGTTCAAAATGACCCCGAGAGCAGTTCAGAAAGGAGCAGGTCAGTTCTGAAAAGGACCCGAAACCTTAGATAGAACCAATTGTACCCTGGCTCTGATAGGTTAGTTCTGAAAAGGACCCGGAACCTTAGATAGAACCAACTGTAACCTGGCTCTAATACCAATTGATGCAGAATATGATAAAAAAAAAAAACTCTACATAAAATAAATAACAATTTTAAAATTAAAAATTTGGAATTTTGGGTCAGTGGAAAAATTGTAATTTTCTAGGTTTTGAAAAAAATATGAAAATACCCCTCGACGGCAATTTAAATAGGAAACTATAAAGGAAAGGGAGTAAACAAAGTAACATACCTGAAGAAAAAACAGTCCAGTATCCTTTCATTTGATGGTCATGATTTGCCAAGGGATGTTTAAAACTTTCTGCAGAATTGTTCCTTCAATCTTACATCTACTGAGGAATATATGAAAACAGTAAATAAGAGAAGGATAGAGGATGGGTGAGGCAAGAGCAAGGAAGATGAAGGGTGAAAGAAGAAGATGATAGAGGGAAGAAGGATGGAAGAAGAAGAAGAAGAAGAAGAGAGAAGAGGGTTTCGTTGGGGTAGGGAGAAGATATAGAGAGACATGAGAGAAATAAAGAGCTAGGGAAGGGTCCACGACCTCTTTGCTTCAAACCAAAACTTTATTTATTTCCTTATGTCGATCAAAAGAGGGGAAGACCCCCTTTTAAAGAGATTACAAAATAGTGAATTAGAGAGTTTCCAAAAAAAGGAAAACTTTTAATTCCTTAAACCAAAATAATTAAATAAAAAGACTAAATTGGTGGCTTCTTAGGGGCTGTCAACCAGCCCTCCCTGGGCCCCACCAATCACTAAAGAAAAAAAAACCATGACTTCCTAAACTACCCTTTGGTAAATAGCCTTATTACATATACTACCCCCACCCCCCCCCCCCCCACACACACACACTGAAAAAATGGCTCAAAAGGCCTTATTACACATTTAAAAAAAAAAAAAAACCTTGTACTCCAACACTTCTTAGACTTGGACTTGGGTCTCCACAAGGGATACCTCTTATCCAACCATGTGATGCATGCTACATCACAAACCTTACCATCTTTTCAACCCCTGCAGTAGCCTCAAACTTTAGTTTTCTGCTAGCCACATCAAAACCTTCCAAGAAGACCATTAAGAAACCACTGCAGGCACTTATCCTTATACTCCTTTTGTTTCCTTTAACCAGATCCAATAGCACCCTTCCTAGTCTTTACAGAACCCCAGAAACCTTACTCTTTGCTATTCTCTTTCAAAACCCCAAACTTCCCCTTAATAGCTACCTGTGACACCTGATACATACCCTATACTACAGCTTCATATTGTCCCTATCTGAGATTTGTTTATTCCCTTGTGTCCATACTACACCTGTCACAGATCAGACCCCTTCAAATCCCATAATTCCCCTACTGTTACCCTAAAGCACAGCTCTATTGGGATTTCCTTGCTTTTACACACACACACACATACATATATATATAAGCCCTTTAAACCATTGTTTATACCCTTTGTTAGCCCTAATTCTGACCTTATTTCAGCCTCCTTTTGATCACTTTGAAAGCTTCCACGAAGCTTCCACGTATCCACTGTTTCAGCCACATAAGGTAGCCTTATCTAGTATCAGTCCAAGTAGCATTTCGGTGTGTTTGTGTTAATTCCTCGCAGACAAAACAGCAACCTAGTTCACATAAGTTCACACACTAAAACTTGTCCAATTTCATTGAAATTCAAATCAGTGGTGCATTTTGACCTTAAGAATAACCTTGCCGAAAACCAGAATTTTCTGATGTGCGGACCGGTATTTTTGTAATTTCACACCCCAGCCCAGAATTTTCCAGGATTGGCTTATTTTGTTATTCCATCTTTTAAAGTGTGTTTCTTGAAATTGTTTAGGCTCTACACTTGTGAGAAACTACTTCCCTCTCTTAGGCTCTCCCACATCATAAACTCATGAGACTAAGAGTCATAGCACACATAGTTAGCAATTGGGTGTTGAATAAAAGCACGGGTACCCTTTCTAATAGCAATGGACAAATGAAAATCATCAAGAAGTATAGAGGGAGCAATACCAGGCGAGGAGGCAACTAATTGGAGAGGCACATGGGAGCTAGGAGTAACCTTTTGCCTCTTTCGAAGAAACACATGGGTAAATTCTTTAACCCATCCTTTCTTTTGAGTGGGTTTCATCTCCTTTGGAACAGCCTCTTCCTCCCCTTTGCTATGACATCTATCAATATCAAAGAAATTTAGAGGAACAAGGAGACGAAGAGCAGCCTCATCTTCACATATACCACGTTTTTCCCCCTAAAAATGAGGATGGCTTGGAGAAAAAAATTAAAGTCTCATGAAAGGTGACATTCATGGAAACAATACACTTCCGAGTAGAGAGATGATAACACTTGTATCCGTTTCGATTCAAAGCATACCCAAAGAAAAAGCATTTAAGAGCCTTGGGGTCCAACTTGGAACGATCCAACTTCGGAAGTCGGAACATGGGCATAGCAAATGCACCCAAATACTTTGGAAGGAAGGAACCAAGAGTAAAACTTGAGAGACAATAAAGGAAATCAAGAATCCAAGTGGGCATCCAATTCATAAGATAAGTAGCAATCTGAAGTTCATCTACCCAAAAAAACATGTAAAACATGCATAGTGAACAACCAGGCACGATAATCTCTAATAGATGGCAATTTTTTTCTTTCAACAATCCCATTATGTTCAAGAGTCCCTGGACAGGATGTTTGATGAAGGATGTCATGCTAAGAAAAATATGAGGAAAACAGTAGACATATCTCCACCCCCATTATCAGAACAAAAAATACGTTTCTTGGAATCAAACTAAGTATCAACCTCTTATGTAACAATTGAAAAGTGGAAAACACCTCATGTTTAGCATATAACAAATAAACCTAAGTAGTACGAGTAAAGTCATCCACAAATGTAACAAAATAATGGTAACTAAATAAAGAAGCAATAGAGGCAGGACCACACACATCATAATGAACAATAAAAAAAATGTACTCTTATTCATACTAATAGGGTAGGAAGATCTACAATGTTTAATGAACTCGCAAATTTCGCAATGAAAAGAAGACAAACATAACTATACAAACTAGGAAATAATTTCTATAAAGTAAGATACGAGGGATGGCCAAGCCGAAAGTGCCATTGCATAAACTGAGATAAGGAGGACGAAGATGTAGATTGCACTAGAGAGGCAAGATGAGATGTCGCATCAAGAAGGTACAGCCCCCACTCCTCATGACCTCTACCAATAGTCTGCCTCCTGAGTCCTGATACACAATAAGAAAGAAAGTGGCAATGTAGTTCAATGACTCCGTATGATGACTGACAGAAACAAGGTTAAGTTGAAAATTAAGAACCTGAAATACAGAGGAAAGAGATAAAGGGGGAGAAATGGGTACAGACACAATCCCAACAATAGAAGAAATGGAACCATCGGCAATGCAAATCATGTCTTGACCAGAATTGACAGTATAGGTGGAGAAAAGAGATGATGTACCAATCATGTGGTGAAAGACACTAGAACCAATAATCCAAGAAGCACTAGAAGTGATAAAGGAAGCACTAAGGGCAAAGTCCAGTATACCTACAATAACAATAGAAGAGGTGGAAGCATCACTAGCAAAAATATCCATCTGACTCGTAAAACAACAAAGAGAGATCATCTCCTCCCAAATAGAGGTTGATTCTCTACTAGAAGCAATAGAAGACTCAAGCAATGTAACAAAATGAGCAACATCAAAAGGTGTAGCGACATAAGCACTAGAATGACCCCCAGTAGCAAGATAGGGAGCTACACCATGGCCACCAGCAAAAGAATCATGCTAAGGCCAAGAAATTGGCTCCTAAGGACAACCATGAAGATCCCAACATGTCGCTCTCGTATGACGTTCTTAGCCACAATGATCACAACATAATTTGTGACCAGGCCAACCTCTCAAGAGCTGGGAGAGGCTGAAACAAAGACAACACTCTAACAGTGCTTCTCAAGATGTAAAAAGGAATAAACCTCAAAGAAGGATGGGAATGCATCACAAGCAAAAAGATGATTGCAAACTAGCTTAAACTTAGGATTAAGACCTGCAAGAAGCTCAAGCTCTTCTCAACAAACTTTTGGAACACAGAAGCATCAGCAGCACAGAGGACCAGAAGAGCCTCATAATAGTCTATTTCCTTCCACAAGTGGCACAGACTTGAGTAATAAGCCATGATAAACTAATCACCCTACTTCATCTGTCACACATGTTGGCGAAGCTCATACACTTAAGCTAGCTACCAATCTTAGAATACGTCTTCTTAAGAGTATCCCATATCTCCTTGAAAGAGCGCCGAAATAGATACGTGTTACCAATCGACGGCCGCATAGAGTGGAGCCAAGAAACAAGAGCATTTTTAGCCTCCCACTTAGATAACTGAGGGTCAAAAGTAGCCAGGGCATGGGTGCACCTAGTAATATATCCCCACTATAGTAATAAGAGCAAGAGAGCGATCATGGCCTTAAGGGACTTGACCCTGACTAGGAGCTGAAACATTCACTGGAGGAGAGGAATCGATCTAACTGTCTTCATACATGGCGATCTAGAGAACACAAACACTGTTAGGCCAAATGCACAATTACACAAGGGCACAAAGCACAACCACCACACAACAATAGCTTCACACCACAAAAAAATAACACTGCCAACAATACCCAAAAAAAAAAAAAAAAACAATAGCGACTAGCGATAGCTCCAACCACAATGAAGAACCTCAAAACTCAATAACAACTCACGGCTACACAGATACACATCAACACAAGGTATAAAGCATAGCACTACAGTAGTAAAAAATAATACAAGGCACTACTGTCATGCAAAGACTCTCATGACAAGGCCTAAAATGAGAGGAGCACAACTGAATCCCAAAAACAACAAATAAGGTTGAAATAAACTACACACAGGTGTTGCAGGTACCCAACAATCACAGTAGGGTAACCAAAATGCAAAACAAAGGCATATGGAGGAGATGTAGCACAAAAAAAAACACAAACAGAAATAGGGAATACACCCTGTCAACGGCAAATATAGGCTGGTAAAGTGCTCACTACAAGCTCAAAACTCGATGAAATAGCAAAATTTTTACACCAAACAGTCACAGATAAAGAGGAGAAGTAGATCCAAGCAATAAACACGGCAAACAACCAATCATATCCATAAATCGAAAGAAACACCCAGATTTGAGAAAAAACTTGGAAATACTTGAAAATTAATATAAAAAAATGCAAAACATCTCCAAATCACACAAGGGGGTTATCACAAAAAAATACGATCCATAGTAAACAATAAAAATTGTCACTAACCTGCCAGGTCCGTACTAAGGCTACACAAAGTGTCAAGCTGGCCAGAGCCCAACCCAAAAAAGCCTGGCCCGAGCTAGGCCCGACAAAGTCATGGGCCCGAGATAAAAGCCTAAACCTATGATAGGGCCGGGCAAAGCCGGACTCATAATAGTTTAATATATTATTTACTAACCCTTTAAAACTAATAAGCTTTCATAGCTCAGTTGGTTAAAATATTTGTTTATAATGTGGGAGGTCTTGAGTTCGACTTCCCATGAAAGCAATATTTTCAACATTTTCTTTATATAACTCATAATGTTATAATATATTATTTACTAAAACTTTAAGAGCCAATAAGCTTTAGTAACTCAGTTGGTTAGTTTACTTGTTTACCAAGTAGGTCTTGAGTTTAACTTTCATAAAAAGCAACATTTTCTTTTTAATTGAAACTAGGTCAGCATGAGGCCCAATAAAATTACTAGGGCCAGGCTCAAGCCCAAGTCCGTAAATGAAATATAACGAACCCAACCCGAGCCCATAATGAAATATAGAGTCTGGCCTATGCCAACCCCTAGTCCGTACCATACGACCTGCTAGCGTCAGCAATGAATACGCAATCATCGAAAATTCTAGTGCTCCAGATTTGTATGTAGGCTTTGATACCAAGTGGATTTGTGTGGATTGGTGTTAGGGTTAGTTATATGAGAAGAAGAAGGAAAGGGGGGAAATTGTGTTGGGAGAGAGTTACTCTACTCCCATACATATATTACTTTTATCCAAAAAGGGAATACAATACAAGAGAGGTATATTTACAAGTATGTCCCTCATATACCAAAGTACAAGTATAACCTTATATATTGTACCCCCATATACATCAACAATGAGAGGAAGAATCACCCCAAAAGCAAACAATGTAAACATAGAACGCCAGAACCTCACAATCCCAAACCACAGCAATCAGATCTACCAATAATACTGGAAACAATTATAAGACACAGTAAGAGGCTTAATGCACTATGATGAAACCTCTTACAAGAGCAGCCAGGTACACCACAGCATCACACAGCTCAGAGACACTAAATTGATGGAATCATACACCAGTGGCACAATGAAACAGCCTCGAGCACTTGGAAACAAGGCAAGAAGACACAAAAAGATGAAGCAGGACATTTGCGGCAGGGTTGCGATACTCCAAAACAAGGTACATAGTCGCCACAAGCACCTGGAGATAAGATTGATAACAATGCAGGCTATTCTAAGACTTCAGCCCCTTGGAAACAGCACCACAGAGACTCCACAACCCACAGAAGCTCCACATGAACTCCACTGCTGAGGGACACAGAGCTAAAGACAAAGCACCGCGATCCAAGTTCGAGCATAAACAAATCATTCTCTGTATTAGGCGGTAAATATGGATAAGAATAAAAGGTCACCAACACTTCATTTCTTCATGGAATGAAGTGAAACCAATCCCAAAATGTCACAGAAATACATAGTGATAAAAGAGGAATCAAGCCCTAAAAAGTCCACAGATTCACAAATTAAAGGGAATTTCCCGATCGGAGAGAAAAAATTTTCCAAAATGCTTGGAAACACCATAACTTGCTCATGAGAATTGTTCCAATAGGTTTGTAATAAAAAATAAAAATAAAAATCCAAAAGCACCTGATTGCATAGATCAAAAACCCTTACACAAATTAAATCAAAAGTTATTTCGAAATCTGGAAAATCCCCCCAAAAACATATTAAAAAAACCAGAAAAAAAAAAAACCAAACAGCTTCAAATGACCTCAGATCTTTTATGAAAGTAGCGTATAATGATAAAACAAACCAGGATCTACAAGTTCTGACTCACATGGCTGATGTCACTGTACAGACTGCTGATGTCAGTGTATGGCCTATTGACATTAGCAAGTCTTTTGTATAAACTTTGACTTTCTCAGTAACAAATCGTCTCAGAGCTCTGATACTAAGTAGATTTATGTAGTTTGTGTTCGTTAATGTGTGTTAGGGTTTCATGGAGAAGAAGAAGAAGAGAGACTTGAGGAAGAATACATATGGAGAGTGTAGACTCCTCTCACATACTGTCTCATATATCAAAAAGATAAAGAACACATCTACGGGTATTTACAAGAATACCCTAATATTGTATAAAGACATATGTACCCTTACATGTATGACCCCATATATCTATGCAATACAACACCTCACTCCCCATTCAAGTTAGTCGTTGAGATCACACATACAATCTCCTCCTTATCCTGTGGTCTCCACAAGATCAAAGATCCAAAGTCCTATCTTCCCGTAACATCGATGGACAACTTGAGAAGGCTATGATTCTCACAAACATGTCTTTTGTGTTACAGCAATGACGAGTCTATCTCTTATGCAATGGAGCACTGTCCCTATCCTCTGGAAGTTTGGGAAAGTATGCTTTGAGACTTCAAGATCCATTGGGTGGTTTCCCCAGACCTATGCAGCTTGCTCCTAGGTTGAAGATCTCAGGCTTTCAATGCCAGAGATAAGAAGATCTGGTGGATGGTGCCTATCGTTGTTTGTTGATTGATATGGAAAGAGCAGAACAATAAAGCTTTCAACAATGTTGTTGAACCGGCCTTCCAAGTCTTTAGGGGAGTAAAGGTAAGGGTGGTCTCATGAGCTGCTCACCATATGGGGTCGGCAGGTGTAGAGAGGGGAGTTGTATCCCGGGATTGGGATGTTGTTATAAGGTTGGTGCAGTACGGGTTGTTCCTGTTACAGGGCTGGTAGTGTGGGTGGTTTTGTTTGCCTCTCTTTTTCTCTTGTATCTTTCTTCGAGAGATGTCTTATCCCCCTTTCTCTTTTTTGAATAAAAGTTTTTCTTAGCATAAAAAAAAAAAATCCATAACAATTTGGGATCACCAATCATCTCTTTTATTTTAACAAGTAAAAAAGAGACATACACACACACACACAGAGACTTGAATTTGGTATCCTATAGGCAAAAGACATCAACCTTTCTTCCTCTCTATTTCCTATTAATCTTGTTAATAAAACTGTACAAAGAGTACAAAAAAAGTGACTCATTATAGAATTTGCTTGGCCAACTTTTTTGAGTCACTCGGTCAAGTTGTCTGGGGCGATGACGTAGGATATCACAAGCTATGACACCAATTGATGTTGGGTTATCTAATAGCTTGTATATCTTACCTGTGTCGGCCAAAACAGATGCGGAAGCTTATAACAAAATTTAAGTAACCACGAAAGACTATATCCATTCAATTAACTTTCAACTTTAGAAGAAAAGTAAGGACAGAAGAAGAGAATCAATTCGAAGAATTTAGACAAGAAATGAGGGAGAGAACTCAAAAGGGAAATTCTAGAATTTCATATCAAAATTGCAAAATGACCATAATATTTCTCATGTGGGTACCGAGGTCTATAATAGGTGTATGATTAAAATTTCAGATCATTCTGACAAGATTTGATATACCAAATTATCAAATTTCAAGCCTATGATGCTTCTTTAATGGAGATTCCAAAAACTAGTAGGGATTCTTAGATGATAAAGCTAGCAGGGAAGAAGGGGAATCAAGAGGCATTTTGGGGATTTGGAAGGGGACATCTAGGGGCTAAAAACCCTTAAAGAAAAGAAGATTAAAGGGATTACTAAGGGGAGGGAGATTTTCTGTTTTTATGAACCCAGAATTTCTGTAATAATGAAATCTATGTAGCTTTAAGAATGAATGACTAATTAAAGAGGATTTCTTAGATTCATACAAGGATAAGATCATGAGAATAATGATAAAAGTATGAAGAATCAAATAAGAAATATAGTTGTATGAAGAATCAACACACACACGATAAAAGTATGAAGAATCAAATAAGAAATATGGTTGTATGAAGAATCAAATAGTACACACACACACACGATAAAGTATGAAGAATCAAATAAGAAATATAGTTGTATGAAGAATCAAATAGCGCACACACACACACACACGATAAAAGTATGAAGAATCAAATAAGAAATATAGTTGTATGAAGAATCAAATAGCGCGCGCGCGCACACACACACACACACACACACACCACACACACACATATGGGTGTCTGGAAGGAGGAGGGAGGGGTTAATGAGGGACACACATATATATCCATTAACAGCTCTAAAGGTGAGATTGGTGGTTTTCCAATGGGTGTCTGGAAGGAGGGAGCTCTGAAGGTGAGATTGGTGGTTTTCCAATGGGTGTCTGGAAGGAGGGAGGGGTTAATGAGGGGGGCTGCTGCTCCTGTGTCATTCTTTCCAGAAAACCCCACCTCTTCCACCCTATCCCTGCCCCCATCACCCTTTTATATCCCCTCACCCCTGTTCCCCCGGAAGACCCACTAACCCTCATCTCCCATCTTCCCCCAGACATACAAGACATCTTGTAAGAGCTCCAATTTTGCAGGTTTGCAGTGGGGGAATGGGTATAGTATGAATGGGGTGGGTGAGGGGGAGGGTCAGAAAAGTCTTGGATGAAGTCTGTAGGGTTATGAAAGGTGATGATGGCAAATTGGGCTTGGACTGGGGTGAGGAGGGTGCTTTTTGAAAAGGGAGGAGAGGGTGGCACGAGGCTTGGCAATGTGGGGGATGAAATCTGCCATATATATATATATATGTATGTATATGTATGTATGTATGTATGTATGTATGTATGTTTCTTAATAAAAGGTGAAGTGTTGTTTTAACATAAAAGAGTACAGGACAATGCGAGAAACATGGAAACTGATTTGTTATATATATATATATATGTGTGTGTGTGTGTGTGTGTGTGTGTGATGTACAATAATATTTAAATATGTAGCATAACATGCCCTGATTGTTATATGACATTTCAGCACTTTGTTTTTTTTTTTTTTTTTAATATATAAGCATTTTGAATTAGTAAGTTAATTCATATAATCCTAATTTATCTGACATTCTTAGATTGTTCTCATATTTCTAATTAAAATTTATATAAAATCAAAAAATATTACAAAAATAATTAGCCAATTAGTGTTGAAATCATTTTACAAATAATAAATTGTAGTAGATCTCCCATTACATGTTTGTTTTACACTGACAAAAAAAGGCCAAGTAAAATGTAGATCAACCTAACTAACAATATATGAATAAGTCAAAACTTAAAAGGAGATTTAAGGGAAGAATGTTAAAACTTTCTCCATCTTAGTGCCGAAAAGAATTCCATCATTCTCCTGCAGGAAGATTGTCAAAATTTTAAACAAAGTAATAGCACAACCATATTTACCATACTGTAAGCTAAAAGGTATTCTCAAGGCGTGGAAAACTACTAGTTCTCTACATTAAGATCAAAACAAAGAATAGACTGAAGTTCCTCTTCTTTACACTAACTACAAATGATGACTATGATAGTCATTCATGTGAATGTTTCAAACATGCATTACCATTGCAGGTCAGCATATTTAAGTCTTTTAGATAATATTGGCCTTAAGAGAAAAACTCCAGACAGAGTCCATCAAGAGTTAAAAAAATAAATTGACAGCATATGACAGCATGTGCTGACATATTAATTGATACAGCACAAATTAATAACATCGAATTTATAACATTTCCAGAGAAAATGGCTACAACACAAAGCTCCAGTTTTTTCATCATTTCCATAACATACTAGTTCATGTATTTGGACTAAAAAATGCTGAACATACCTTGAGTCCTGCCGGAGGGGTTCCAGGCTTAGCTGTAGTTGTGCTCCCAAAGTGAAACTTTGCTTTTTTTTCTGCAGGCTTTAGTATTTGGAAAGAACACAGTAGAGTCTCATCCACGCTCATCATGGCACCTAAATTGTCGAACTCCCCACAGTAATTAGGAGCTGAAAATATTGTTACAAGTTGCCTTATGGCAAAAAACTCATATCCATCTTCCACAACCTGGGTAATATCAACACAATAATCAGTTTAAAGCTTTCGGGTGGATTTCAGTCCAAGAAATAAAATGAACTAAAAATTGTAACTTGAGACCTGGTGAGCACGACAAACAAGGTCAAGATCATGCTTCCGAAGAAACTCTGTCACCTTATCAGAACCAAAGGTGTACGAAACTCCCCTATCATTCATCCCCCAACCTTCAACATCTTTACTGGGATCTGACCAGAGGAGATCACAGAGCAAACCAGTGTCTGGGACATCTGTTGGGCGTTGTAGGTTTCGTATTTGATCCAAACTACGGAGCTCAGGAGAAAGGCCTCCATGCATGCATAAAATCTTTTCATCGATAAGAGCTGCCACTGGTAAGCAGTTAAAACAATCTGTGAAGATTTTCCACAACTTAACATTGAATCTTCGCTTACATTCATCATAAAATCCGTATATACGGTTTATAGAAGCACATTCATGATTTCCCCTCAAGAGAAAAATGTTTTCTGGATACTTTATTTTATATGCAAGGAGAAGGCAAATGGTCTCCAGACTTTGCTTGCCACGGTCCACATAATCCCCCAAGAATAGGTAATTTTCTTGTGGAGGTAATCCGCCGTATTCAAAAAGCCTTAAAAGATCAGAATACTGACCATGAATATCACCTGAGTATCAGATACGAAGTACAATATCAGAAAGAAATATTCAAAATTTTCTCTTTTAATACATGACTTGTATAAGTGAGCTAAAACTGTACCAAGAAAGCCATATGGTAGGTTTTTCTTATGAGTAACAATTATGGATTGCATTTCTATGAGAGAATACAAAATTGTGGAGGAGCATTCCAATGTACAAGAAGCCTCATGCACACCATCAATCCATCATTATCTAATTGGTCCACAGGTGGACCTGCACCTCCCTAGCAAGGGGGCATGTATAAGTTTTGTTATATAGTTGTGAAGTTCTTTACAGGGCACAGAAACAACAGATGGAACCTTAGAAACAAGCTAGTAGATCTATCTTCAAAGATGATGCAGAAAGAATTGCTCAAAGCATCAGTGAAGCATACACACCTATAACTTTTTTTTCTTTTGATAATTATACACACTTGTAAGAACTTCTGTGGGTTCAACTGATACATAGGCTGTTACTGTTAGGTGGGAGTTTATAAGTGATTAGTCTTTGATCGCATTAGATGCATTCCAATGTCACCACCCCAGGGAGCTAGAACATATCAAATCAAGAACTTTAGATCTGTTGATCCATCAGGGGAAATTTACAAAATCATCATCAAAGCCTTGAATTGTAGAGAAAACTGATGGCGTTGCTAATCTCATAACAGCGAAGTGGTTTCATCTAGGAAGCACGGACACTGACACAGGACACAGGTATGTTATGATACCGATACGGCGACATGGAAATTCTTGAAAAATTAGGATACGATATGGAAATTTATTGATTAATTAATATTTTAAGCTATATTTTATGTTTAAAAAATAAATAACATGCATCAAAATGTTTGAAAACGTATCTAAAACTAATTTAAAAGTCATAATACATAGCAAAGAAGCATATTCATACCCATACAATGATGTTTAGTCTTTAGAGTACAAACAAAGTACTAAGAGTTAAAAAAAAATTACAACAAAAATGAAAAAGAAAACTAAGAGAAAAGAGAAGCATGTGTTGCATTTCTCCACGAGCTCTATCCCTCATTTTCTTCTTTTTCTTTCTTCTTCTTCCTCTTCTCTTTCTTCCTTCTCTTTTTGTCTTCTTTCTTTCTTCTCTCCTTCATAGGGTTAGAGTCGTCAGTTTTGCAACCCGATGTCTCCCCCGTTCCCTTCGTATTTCTTTTCTTATTTGTATTTACCATAATACCCTTTTTGGGTATTTCTTCAATTAACCCCCATTCTTCAAGCTAATTTACCAAACTCCCTAGAATGCCGTACCCCGACCGTGTCCAACATGCCACGGACACACATGCAAAGTATCCTTGGAGTGTCGGTATCTGAGACGTATCAGACACAGACACACCGAGGATTTTTGAGTGTCCGTGCTTCCTAGGTTTTCATCCAAGAAAAATGAAGAGCTTCTAAATTCTTGCTGCAAAGAAAGATTAATTCAGTAAGCTTTTGAAGGCATGTTTCCGAAAGCGAAACGGCTTATGAAATCTAACTATTATAAGCACTAAAGTATGTTGTGGCCAAAGTGTAGATGTCAAAAACAAGAGCAAGAGCTAGAGAAAAACCTTGATATAACCTTCCTCATATCCTTGAATGAGGGCTAAACCCCCTCCCCAATTCAATAATCTCAACTGGCTATTGTCTGAAAATATTACAGTATGAACCAAGAAGGAATATGGATTTGAAAATGAAAGCTTTCTACTTTCTGAAGGTTGTGAAACTTGAAAAAATTGGCATATTAACTCAAGACCACCAATATTGGCTTAGGAAGATTTGTCACTTTTCTAAAAAGGCTAGAACTTTCTAAAAAAGTCATCCACACAGAAAAGCCAGGGAACACATTTTTCTCATCATGACTGCCTGTTAAAAAGTTATTATGATCTAGGAATCTTAAAAACTCCCTGGCAATTAAAGCTACCCCAAATAAGTGATGATGAAAGCAAGAAAAAGAAGACCAAAATTTAAAAAATTGCCAGACTTGTCATGTAACTTAAGGCGAATTTTGAGTATGATGAGAATTGAATACTTATTTTTCTTTTAGTTGATGGTTACCTTAATTTTGCTGACATTAGATATCAGAATCATGAAATGTTTAATGAATTTCCTCCATTAAGTGTCCCCAAAAATTATGTGCATGGCCAATGAGTAGGTGCCGATTCAAAAAATATGGCTTTTCATTATAGTCAACAATGCTTGTATCAAGGTCTATTTTAAAATGAAAAATTTTCAAGCCAGTTATAAACAGACTATTCACGTATGCACTCAGGAAATGTATTTTATATTATTTGAATCGGTCTAATAGTTTCATTTTTGTTGATAATAGAATTTATTGAAATTGCAGGAAACAAATGGAGAAAAGGTGAACCCTTCACCCACCCACCTTAACTTAAACACTCCATCCCTTTTTCCCAAAACACTTTTTTTTTAATGACAGCAATTTTATTAGGGAAGAAAACAAGAGGAAAACAAGATTCACCGGGAAGGTGAAAGCAACCAAGAAAAACAAAACACCCTACAAAACAAACATTATCACAACAACCCCATAACATTCCAAGTAGAATCTTGAACCCTCTCATCAAAGTCCAAAGAAATGAAATAACAATCATACATGCAAGGTTCACTGATTTGGATTTTTCACTCGATTCAAATAGCCTAAGAGTCGACTCAAGTCAGGGTCACTATAATGAACTTGGGGAGTCATAATATTTTTTTATCTTTATTGAATACACTAAATATTTAAAAAATTACATATAGTATTTTGAATCAAGTATTGCCCATGTTTATGATAAATGTGAGCATTTTGTAGTATCATAACCCAAAAATCAAATTATAAATATACAAACAAGTAATAGTTTAATACCATATCAAAGTAGACATAACTAAATTCTAAATTCTAAAGTCCAAACTAAAGTAAAAGTACTACTATTAGTATTAATACATTGAAAAAAACAAAGTAAATCTTTTCAACACAAAAATAAAAAACAAGATACGATCCAATCTCCACATTCTAGGCTTATATGTTTAAAATCTGCAGTTGAAGTTAAAATTTAATATTCTTACCACTTCAATCTTCATTCTTCCAAGTTCTTTACTCTTTCTCTCTTCTAGGGTTTTGAACGTCTTTGGGAGCTCACTAGAGAGAAGCCCCAACTCCAAAAAACATTAGGGCTTCGGGTCCTTATTTTTAAGGGTTTATATTTCTTTAATTTCATGTATAAACAAAATTGATCAGACTTGGTTGAGTCACATGAATCGGCCCAAGTTAAAGGAGTTAACCAAGCCATTAACTTGACTCAACTGAGTCAGGTATAGTTCAGAGTCAATAGCATGACTCGACTCACTAGGCTTTGGGGTCAAGTCAACTTGGCAAACTATGCATATATGAGCCAATAAACAGAAACAAGAAGACCATCCTGGGAGGAGAACTTATCTTCTTTTAAGGTTCTTTTGTTCCTCACCTTCCAAACACCTCAACAAATAGCCCCAGGCAGAGAGGACCACATGCAATCTGGGATACAATCCAAGTCACTAATTCACCAGCCAGGGATCATGTTTGGGTACGATTATGAAACATTTAGATAAGAGAGAGAAGTTCCAAACCTTTTCGCCATCGGACAATGAAGAAAGAGGTGATCCAACAATTCCTCCAAGGTCCAGGCTTATATGTTTAAAAACTAATATTAAAATTTATTATTCTTACCACTTCAGTCTTTATTCTTCCAAGTTCTTTACACTCTCTCTTCTAGGGTTTTGAACATCTTTGAGAGCTCACTAGTTGGAAACTTTAAGAAAGAAACCCAACTCCAATAAACATTTGGGCCTCATATTGTGTTACAATTTAGCTTAGGGTCCTTGCTTTTAAGGTTTACATTTTTCCTTCATCTATAAACAAAATTTATCAGACTTTGCTGATTCACATGAATTGACCCGAGTTAAAGGAATCAACAGAGTCAATAACTTGACTTAGCTGAGTCAAGTATACTTTGAAGTCAATAGCATTACTTGACTCAATAGGCTTTGGAGTTGAGTCAACTCCGAAAACTACACATAGAAGAGACTATATACAGAAACAAGAAGACCATCTTGCAAAGAGAACTTATCTTTAAAGGTTTTTTTGTTCCTCTCCTTCCAAATACCCCAACAAATAGCCCTAGGCAAAGATGACCACATGCAGTTTAGGATACCATCCAAGTTGCTAATCAACCAGCCAGGGATCATATCACTAACCTTGTTTGGTAACGACCATGAAAACATTTAGATGAGAGAAAGAAGTTCCAAACCTCTTTCACCATAGGACAGTGAAGAAAGAGGTGATCCACCTATTCCTCCTCCCACAAACACATCACACATCTATTATCTAAATTTCATCCTCTACTCTTTAGATGATTCAGGGTGAGAACTTTATACATATACATGGTCCAAATGAAAAAAAAAAATTACTTTTAAGGGATTACCCACCACCCAAATGCCCTTATGAGGGAAAAAATACAAGATGGGTACTCAAGACCCATGAAAAAAGACCTAGTGGAAAAATTTTCCCCTAGCATTAATACTCTAAATACAATCATCTCTTTTACCCAAATCCGGCCTAAACTCTTCAAGAATACACAAGTCTCCTCATCTCATCCACTTCCCAATCATTTAAATTCCTCTTAATCATAGGAGACTAAACACCACTCCTCGAGGCATCATAATTATCCATGATAGTCCCATGTTTATTAATTGCTAAATTATAAATGAATCAAAAATCCTCCTTTATGGGGGTATTTCCACACCATAAATCCTCCCAAAACTTTATTTCCTCTCTCAACCCCAACCTAAACTTGATACGCCTCCAAAAATCCTCTTTTCCCTAGAGAATCAACTTTTGAATCCTAATGCCATGATATGTGTGCACCTCCTTGGGATCCCACTCCATATTAAGACCATACTTAGCCAGCACCACCTTTCTCCACAAACTATTCCTCTCCTTGCCAAAGTGCCACAACCATTTTCCCAGTAAGGTCCAATTATGAACTCTACTCCTCCTAATACCTAGGCCCCTGCCTTGATAGAGCAACAAATCAATTTCTAATCAACTACATGAAAATGTCTAAAATCAATAGTCATTTCCAAGGAAATTTCTAAAACATTTCTCAATGTCGTCCGCAATCAAACTAGGAATTGTAAAATGAAAGAGGAAGTAGTTTGGGATACTAGCCAACACACTTTAAAGACCCCCCTTCGAAAGAAGAGGCACTTTCTAAGAATCCAGCCTTTTAATAATCCTTTCCATCAGAGGCTCCCAAACCACTTTTAAATTTCACACCAAGGGGAAGACCCAAATAGGAATCAAGAAAACGCCCAACCTTACAACCCAAAATAGCGGCCAAATATGAATATCATTCACACGACCAACACTAAATGTATCACTTTTTGCCAAGTTGATCTTAAGATCTCCCCCCTCCCCCACCCCAACCCAAAACAAAAATCAAAAGATTTCAAACTTCCCATGAGACAGACTTCCAACCTTCTTCCTTGCAAAAAACCTTAATCTTTTCTCTATTCTGTCACACTTCCAAGTGCCCAAAAAAGCATTCACTAATTCATCTCATCCAAGGAAGAAAAGACGACAATTTCCTGACCCAAACAGCAATCAATCACTAGATCCAGATTTTCTCCAAACTCCACTACCCTGTCCACTCTTCTTCCTTGACGGAGGCCAACAATAAGGGAGTCATCAACCTAGCATCCTCCTCAAAGACAATCAAAGCTTCAAAGAATTCAGACAGACCTGTCTCCATGAATTCATCCTCCATAGTGGGGTTCTGCAACTTTGTCAAGTTTGGGACTCTAACAAGGAATCCGTATCAGTAGCCCCAGTCTCTATCATCTCTCCCTCTTCAGCATCAACAAGACCAACACTTACACCCTAGCCAGCCACGTTGCTACCTCCAACAACACCTCTAAGCTGTTTCTCCTCCTACTCCCATCAGTCACCAAACTGGCCCCATCCGTACTGGCAGAACTAGGCAACTCAAAATTGGCTGCTGAGATAAGAAAAACTTGTAAAATATTCACTCTTGAAAGCTCCACCAAATGCAAAATCTCATCATCTCCACTGAGAATGGTTTTCATGTGAGCACCAGTCAGTCTTCTCCACAATTAAAGAATTCTCCAATACAGCATGTTGAGTTTAGAAATGATCATGAAAGGGACCACACTTACCTCTTCTATGGCACAGCTCCCCAACCAGCCATAAAATGACACTTTTTCGTGTCACTGGAACGATCATTGCATGAAAAAGACTAATGAAGCCCAAACCTAACATGCCTCCTAGACCCATGCACATGAGAGGTGGAATGGAGAAGAGTGAGTCCATTAGCAGATAGCCTAGTTGCAAGATATTAAATGAGTTGACAAACGCCCAGCTCTCTAATGTGGTACCTGAAACCATTTAGGAGCTTGAGAGAAGCATATCTTCTCTCTCTGACCATGTGATGCCCTTAGACTCAGAGTTGCCTCTTAGACTATGTGCTTCCTCCGTGCAAGGACGATCTTCGCCTGATGCAACAAGTTTTGCTAGTGGATTGTGCAAGCTTATCGCCAGGTAAAGCCTTCTTTACCTTTGACCAAAAAGATATGTTTTGAGCTTGTACAGAGTTTGGGCCATTGATAGCACCTCTTTGATTCACCATTTATTGGGTAGGTTTGAAACATCTCCAGTCTGAATGGAGAGATATCGCACCAGCACCTACCCAGTACACACCATGATGCCTGGCAAAGAGTATTTTGATAAATACAAGGGTATATATTTACTGTGTATTTACCATAACACGCTCCTTTAAGCCATGTGCATTCACCAAGACAACCTTTGTCAGGCATCCTGTCACACATTGATTGGTAGTGGTGTGATATATATCCAGTCAAACTGGAGAAGATTCAAACCCAGTAGTCAATATGTATCAATCTCCCTGACCCCCGCAGAAACATCACCTGTAATATTCTAAAAAGAAAGAAGAAGTTTGCTACAAGTTTTGTAATGTTTCAGTTCAATTCATATGCATGGGACAAATAAGTATTTGGTTACTTCTTTAGCAAGTTATAGCGACTCATTGCTATTCAATTTATTGGTGGTTAGTCTTTTAAGTTCTATGCAACTTGATGCTTCATATGTTACTAACTTATGTTTTAAGTTGGTAGGTTGTTTGATTGAACTTATTTTTAATTTGGTTCTTACTAATTAGGTAGTTTGTTTATTGGTAGAGTCTGTAATTTAGTGTGATGATGTAACGTTGATGTATGAGGTGTTTTAAACTGTTTGACGCATTTCCCTTCTCTGGGGCATGATTCTTTAAATGTCGGTGTGACTCCATCAAGTGGGTGATTTTAGAAAGGTGGGACTCAACTAATTTATCTCCTTTCAAATATGGGACTCTATTTCATTAGCTATAATTCTCTACTCTTCCCTCCTCTATCTGTTTATCTTTTAGTTTCTCTGTTTCATCAATAATGAAAAAAAAGATCACACACTCACATATCCTCAGCTTGATTTAAAAAATAAATAAATAAAATAAAAACTTTAGTAGACTTCTCATGCTTTCCTAGGCCTTTTTTTTTTAATAAAATTATGGGCTCTAGAGCCTTCCAGTTTGCTTTCCTCCAAGTCTTTCTTCAAAACCTTAACTCTTCCCAGCTCCTCTATCTTTGCTTCATTCCCTTACAAAAAAATATAGTCCCCCTCAGATCCCCTTAAGATCAAGGAGTTTGTTTGGTTGAAGGCATTGAATAAAATCAACACTAATGATTTGCTACAAAAGAGAAGGCCATACTTGATGATCTCTACAAATGTTTGTTATATGTGCATGGAAGATGGGGAATCTTCTAGTCACTTGTTCATTCATTGCAAGTTCGCTCATTCCATTTGGTGCTATTTTTTTCTCTATCATGCAGACTTACTAGGGTCATGCCTAAAGATTGTATGAAGCTAGTGCAACAATCGAACAACAGCTTTTTGGGTCCAAGAGGTAGGATCATCTGGAAAGGCCTCATCCACGGGTTGGTCTTATGGGGTATTTGGAGGGAGAGAAACACTGAAACAGTTGTATCTTTGATGGTAAGAGGAGAGGAGTCACGTTTGTGATAGTTTCCATTAAGATTGAAGTCTCAAACTAGGCAGCCTGCTCCAAGGAGTTCAAAGGCATCCTGCTGAATGATATTCTTAGGGACTGGAGGACTTGCTCTTTATCCGGTGGAAGGGCTTAAAAGATCCCTAATTCTAGCAAGCAGACCCCCCCTAGGGTGTCCTACAAGCTGAATTTTGGCAGGTCGAGCTTTGGCAACCAAGGTATTGGAGACTACGGTGTTGTTATCAGAAATGGTGATGGCCAATGTGTTTGGGCATACTCTGGACCAGTTGGGTTTTGCGACTCTTCAAAGGCAGAAGCAATGGCTTTGCTTCACGGGTTGAGAGCCCCTAAGGACTTGGGGATTGTGGGAGCCATTGTTGAAGGAGATTCTTCTTCTATTATTAGGTGGGGTGAGGCTAATTGTATGGATCCTTGGCATTTAGCAAGCCCCATTCAAGAAATTAGGGATCTAGTTAATGCAGCGAATCTATCTATCTATCTATATATATCCAATGTCAACCTAGAGGCACTTGATTAGTATTACCCACTAGGTCAAAGATTTAAATTTCCTGGAAATAAAAAAAAAAAAACCCAACCCCAGAGTTTTTCTATTCTTTCCGTAAATCTTTTGTTGTCTTTCAGCACAACTCAAAGCCATAAATTTGCTAGTGACATCACTGTCTAAGTAAGTTCATTAGCTGAAGGTTTGATGAAGATGAGAATATCTCACTAATCAAAGATATTCCATTTCTGTGTACATAAATAAAGAAAGTTATTTTCCCTACAACTCAATCCTCAACTGTACTAGAGAAAGACCCACACTAATCGAAGATATTTCATACTGTTAAGCATTATCCAACATAATCATCCAGTCTACCAGCAAGATGCCATGATCAGCTAGTGAAGATGCAGATTAAGAGTCCAGTAACTTTTCTGCAGCTACCTCCACTTCTAATCACACAACCCTTCAGTAATTCATGACTCAAACCAAATAGTTGAACTACTCTTTTATATAGCTTTGATAGGCTATAACAAACGATAGTCTGAAGCATAAGCAGAAGAAGAAACAAGGATGCAAACTCTTTACAAAATATACAAAGGGAGCAGTTGGAAAGGCGTGCTTATGTCATACCAAATTAATAATAATAATAATAGTATTCAATATAATTTGAAAATCATTTTTTATATGCATGTACCACATCCCATGTGAAGAAGAGTAAGAAAAATATCAAACATTGGCCTCCCAGAGAGGAAAAACTCTTTGCTGAGACATCCAACTATGTTAGCTAAATATTCCCCAGTCAGAAATAGTCCCCAAAGCACTAAAGACCCTATGGGTGTTTGATGGCTAAGAACTCTTAGGGAAGAAACTTAATTCCACTAGAAGTTGCTGAATTTCAGTGTCGCAACTGCATGCACAAATTTAAGAGTCCCATGGTTCTCTCAGTTTGTGAGGTATGAGGTCGTAGTGGGGATAAGATTTCGGAAAGATTTATGGTGGGGTGAGATTTAGGTACCCTTTTTTCTTATTGTTAACCCATATATGAATGTGCGTCTTTCTCATCTTCTAGGCTTTCTTCGGATGGCTCTTCATGCCCCCACCTTTTCTTTCTTTGTATTATTTTTCTCTTTCTTAATAAAATCTCTTAGTTATCCATCAAAAAATTAAGTCCCACAATGATGCAGACATGGAAGACCACGTGGGGCCCACATGCCTCTAGATGGGGTCCACATGAGAAGACACACGGAGGAACATCATTGGCACATTATTTAAAGTCAAAGTTATTGATTAGAGTCTTTATTTGAATTGGATTATGTTAGTAGTCCTATTGTCATTAAGAGTTTTAAGTAGTAATCTGTCACTTACTTTTAGCCCAGGTTTTCTAAGATCAAAAATTATCTTTTTGGCATGATTTTGGTGCCATTTGAAGGAAAAAAATTAGGTGATAATGAATCTCGTAAGAACTGTGAAAACGGCATCAGGGTGCAGACACATCAGTGCCGAAAAGTCATAAGTGCCTCCCAAAAAGTGTAAAACACTTTTCGGTACTGATGTGTTAGCCCCTCTGGTGTCATTTGCACAGTTCTCACAAGATTCGTTTACACATAATCCAAGCCCCCATTTGAAGGGTCTTTCAGTTATCTTTCCAATGAGACCAAGATTTTGATAATCCGATGTGATTTGGAGAAGTTATGGCCAAAATACTAAGGGGATATCAACAAGTAACGAAAATAGTCTTAAAAGTCTTAGTTTCTAAAATTTGAAAGTTTTTTTTAGAAATATTTCTTTTTATGATTTAACAAGTTTCCTTATTATGTTTTAAAGAGTTTATTTTTATGTTTTTAAAAGGTGAATTGTAAAGTAACTAACGGGTTTTTCTTTGGCTATAAAAGGAAGCCCCCCCTATTATTTTGATTACACTATGATGAATAAAATTTTTTGGGTTTTCTCTCAACGAGTGAAACTTCTCTCTTTCGAGTTCTTGTGCCTAACTTGAAAACCAAGGATGGTGTTATCCAAGAGATTGTGATGTAGATGATTACCCACACTAGGTACATTTTTCTTTCTTCTTCTTTTGCTCTCTTCTTTCTTGATACTGGTTGTATTCAGTTTTTTGATATCAAGAGCTTGTGTGTTACATTAATTTTGGTTTTAGAGCTAGGTTCCCATTTGGTCCCATTCCAGTGGGGTTCATGTGATATTTTGGGGCCTATATTCAGCTAAGTTATCAATTGGCTCCAATCCAGTTGCATCTTGGGATCATTGATGGGTTATTTTCAATTCTTTTTGATGGTCTAAATTATTTGCAAAGTCTTGAAAGGACCTAAACCTTGAAATTTTGGAAAAGAGCCTAAATCTTGAAATTTCTTGAAAGGGCATAATCCTAAGGTTTTGAGAAAAATATGTCTTAAGGTGTTTATCTTCCTGATGTTGGAAAGGACCCTAAAGCCCTACAATTGTTGGAAACAACCCTAAATTTTTTTTGAACTCTTTAGAGCCTATTCCATTAACCCAAAATTTTCTTGCAACCCCTTCTAGTAATCAAATCCTTATGGGGTTCTTAGCAATGGGCCAATGTCTAGCCAGAATTGCAACTATTGAGGTTCAAGAAAAGTAAATGGTTTTCACGGTTAAATATCCTTTTACTTTCCCACATGAAAAGTGTATCAGGATCATACTTAGTGATCTATATAAGGACAACTACATATCTTCTTGTTTGGCTGAGAGATTATCACAACATCCTGAGACGTGATCATTTTGTTATTATAAGGATGGTCACTTTATTACCCATTTTGGGATTTGAGAATTCATTGATGGTGGTACACCAATTTTGGCGTTAAGTGTTACCTAGACGACAATCTTTTAATGAGTCATCAAGTAATTCTAGGTAAGAAATGGTTGGATGGGAGGAAGGTCAATCTCAACAAGTCCTCTAATATTCTGTGGATTTGTGATTGGGAGCATATTATCGCTTCCAAGTAAAGATTGTTGACATCAGTGAATCCAAGAAAGATACAAAGAACAAAGAAAGCCCCTCCTTTACATTTGATGCTCTCTAAGAAGGACTACTGAAGTTGCCAACTCTCATAGAAAAATCCCAATGTAAAAAGCAGAAGAAAAGTGAAGAGATTGTTGGTTCCAAGATTGTTATTGTAGAGAATGAAGATGAACTAAATATGGAAGAAAAGTGTGAGGCGAAAACCCAGGAAGTTGAAGAAAATGCCAAAGATGAAGATACTAGTGTGGAAATTGTTGATCCAGTTAGTGACGAGCCGCATGAGAAGCCAATGTTGATCACAAAGGAATGCCACATTGTTGCCCTAGTTTATGACCAACAAGATGATGAGATAATACGGACATTGGAGGCAAGGTGGGACCCACACATGGCTTTGGTGGGGTCCACACAAGAGAACACATGGAAGACAAATGATTGAGTCACAGTAAGGGGGTTATGTAGCTGATTTTCAGTCTAGGGGAATCTTTTATTGTGTAATTTCATATTTATTATGTAATAGAGTTAGGACATGTTAGGAATTCTAGTTCATGTTTTTGGGCAGATTTGCCATAGGTTATTTTTAGCCAAAATAAGTGGTTTTTGACCACACATAGGGGAGCCACACAATTTGGCTAGTTTCTAATTACTTTTACTTTCTTTTTTGGTTTGAATTTGAAGTTGTAAAAAGGGGAAACCATAGGAATTATGGGGTATAAAATACACCCATCATTCTCTTATGTTTTCAATGAATGAAGTTCATGAAAAAAAAAAAAAAAATGGGCTTTTCTTCTCTCAACGAGTGGAGGTCTTCCTTCTTCCAGCTTTTGATGCCACAGTTGGAACCATAGGATGATGATATCCTAAGGTATGTGAGGTAGGGGATTACCCACAACCAGGTATCTCTCTTTCTTATCTTCTTCTCCTTTTATCTTCTTCTTTGTTTACTGGTTTCCCTCCATGAAAGGATATTGAACTCATCCAAACCCCTTTTATTTGACTGGTTTCTTGAACCCTCACCGCTACCACCTTTCCGCCATCATCCCCATTAATTTCCTTACCACTTCTCCCTACCTAAAACCCTGCGGCAGCTTTGGTATTACCTTTTCCTTTCATATCAAGCCTAAAAACACAAGTCCCAGTCCCATTATATCTTGCGGCTACCTGATCTCACAGACCCAGAGCTGTTTAGCATTCCTAAACCTGAAACTCCCTTGAACCAGCCCCTCTTGAAATTCTGATCAGAAATCAGATGTCCCTGCTCCTCTCTAAACCTTATGGCAGCAATTATTTGAGTAGTTTCTCAAAGGACTAATATTTAACCATGAGATTCCTTAGTTTAAAATTGGATACAGCACCTATGTCACTTTAATCCTACTAGAACCTACTACCTAGGCCTCTATTCTGTGTTAAGCAGTCCCTATTCTGGATTTGGATTTGATTCATTCCCCCAGCTAACCCATAAGTAACTTGCTACTTATGGCCAGAGCAGAACTTAATTACACCTACAGCACACCATGTAAATAAAGTTTTGAACCAAGTCAGGCTAGTCAACAGCCTATAAAACACCTTTAATACTCTACTGCTTTCACCATAAATAAGCCCTGTTTTGACCCATTACCTAAGTCCACATAACCTACCCGATACCCTTTCCTACCATTATAACCACTAGTTTCCAACCGGTGTTTGTCCTTTTGCTAAAATTTTACTCTCTTGTATTCAGCATTGCTTACTTTAGTCCTTTGATTGACAATTAATTGGGCTGTGCAACATCATGAGACCCACGTTCCAGTCCAGGATGAGATTCAGTCCATTCTGACAGACACACCAGCCCGAGAGTCGATGCTTCTGCCAGACATTGTTGATCCAATTCTTGTCTTGCTTAAGGTGGAAGATTAGGTGCAGCCATGTGATGGCTTAAAGATTTTTATGGTTCCATTACCAGTTCATCAGCCTGAGCAAAAGACAAATGATGTGTGTTATGAGATCTTTACAATATCAGACACTCGCAAAAGGATAGGGTTACCGATGCAGCCAATTTTTTTAAGCTATTGTATGTGCCTCTTCATAAGAGGACCAAGTTCAAAAGCTATAAATCTTTTGGATTTTTTTAGAGTTTATTTCAATGTAGGGAGTCAAGACTAATAAGACAAAATAATGTCAAAATATTAGGAGTTAAAGGTGCACGACCAACCCACTTTTAGGTTTCTTTTATGTTTAAAATTTGAATATAAAGGGGCCCATAAGAATTAATCACGTAGCACATATTGGGGGATTTTTGGACTTTTTTAATGAGTCAAAGTTGGCCAATATATAGTTGGTCAACAGCCCCATACTCCCCAAGATTTTGGAGAATTTTTGGGAGATTTTGGGGGGCCCACAATGCCAAATCATTACCCCTATTTGTGTCAAGTTTAGGAGTTTTTCAAAAGTCAAAAGGTGGGGCCCATGTTGCCTAGTTAACAAGCCTAAAGAGTTTAGAGTTTTTAGGATTCTTTTATTATCTTTTTAGAAGTTATTTTGTTTAGGAAAGCTTGTCTAAAGATTGAGTCCTAAGATATAGGAATTTTATTTAGATCAAGAATCTTTCTGGATTATATTTTGTAATGCCTATTTAAAGGCCACCAAATTTAAATAAAATAGTATTATTGGATATGGAAATTTGAATAGTGATCGTGTGAATGTAAGTTGCAACCCAATAGTTCTCTCTCCTCTATTTTGGGTAGAGATCGTGGATCTCCCCTACTTTTTCTCTCTCATTCTTCCTTCTCTCATCCCCACAAACAAGGTACTCTCCTCTTTCTTTCTCTTTCTTCTCCTATTTTTTTTCACTATCTTGCGTCAGTTACATCATAATCAAATTATTGGAGGATTTAGTCTATAGTGATGCGAATCGAGCTCCCCAGTGTTGATCATTTTTTTATAAAAAACTCGAGGTCGAGTTTTTTTGAACAAGGCATTTGATGCAGACATGGAAGACCACGGTGGGGTCCACATGCCTCTTAAAGGGGTCCACACAAGAAGACACATGGAGGAACATCATTGGCCCATTATTTAAAGTCAAAGTTGATGATTAGAGTCTTTATTTGATTGGATTATATTAGTAGTCCTATTGTCATTAAGAGTTTTAAGTTTATGGGTGTCGTATCACAGACCTAGGTTCAAAACCCATTTTCACCTAAAATTACATATCAAAAAAAAATAATAATCATGTCACTTTCTTTTAGCCTAAGTTTTCTAAGGTCAAAACTTGTATTTTTAACTTGATTTTGGTATCATTTGAAAGCTTATTCAACTACATTTCAATGAGACCAAGATTTTGAGAATCTGATGTGATTTGGAGAAGTTATGGCCAAAATACTAAAGGAATATCAGCAAGTGACGAAAATGAGTCTTAAAAGTCTTAGAAGTCTTAGTTTCTAAAATTAAAAAAGTTTTTTAGAAGTGTATTATGATTTAACAAGTTTCTTATGTTTTAGAAACTTTTTTTTTATATTTTTAGAAGGTGAATTGTAAAGAAACTAAAGGGCTGCCCTTTGGCTATAAAAGAAGGTTCCCCCTATTGTTTTGATTATGCTATAATGAACAAAAATTTTGGGTTTTCTCTCAACGAGTTAAACTGTTTTCTTTCAAGTTATGGCACCTAGCTTGAAAACTAAGGATGGTGATGTCCAAGGGATTGTGAGGTAGGTGATTACCCACAACAAGTACATTCTTATTTCTTCTTTCTTTCTTATTCTTCTTTTTCTTTCCTGATACTAACTATATTCAGTTTTCTGAGATCAAAAGCTTGTGTGTTACATCATGCAGGCATTACAATTACACTATTTTCCAAAAAAGAAGGTAACAAAAATGAGGAGGAGCTTCTAATTCCTATGCTCACAAAAACCATATGGGGATTTTTTTTCTCGTCTTCTTGCTCACCAATATGTCCCCACCCTCTTTAACATTTTTTTTTTAGAGGTAAGGAAATAATTTATTGAAAGAAAATAATGTTCAAAGCATAGTTGTAGGGAAGCTTGGTACAAGGTGGGAAGCTTGCTTCCTGCGAAGCTCGTTTGAGAAGTTAATTCCATTCCGCTTCCCCAAGTAGTGGGAAGCGCGTTTCCCAAATGTGAGAAGCTCATTTTGTAGCCTTGGTGATAACGTGTTTACCTACTTAACATGGAAAGCTCGTTGAAATAAGTAAAAACTATCTAGGAAAATGAATGAAAGGCAATGGAGAAGCGTGTCGAAACATCTAGAGAATTGACTGAGAAGTGATCCAAAAAACAATATTGTATTTTATTTAATGTAAGCCTTAAGTTGTTAGCATTAAATAAAATATCATCTATGAAATTTGGTGATGATTTTGTAGGGAAAAAAAAATTGGATTTGAACTTATTGTTTATATTACTTTATTTCAAACCAATGAAAAAGATTCAAATCCGATAAATTTTAGACAAGGTCTTTATAGTCTGACTCTAAGATGTAAGTTATTTACCAAAAAATCTATGAATGGTAAAATCTAAGGTATGGTTTGACATACTAGTAACAATTGGTTTGCATATTGATGTATATGTCATGATTCTTTGTACTTGCATAGTATAAATTTAAAGTTTTTTAAACTTTATTTAAGTTTATTCACTTTATTGTATTGAAGTTGAAATTATTGATTATAGTTTACAGTTATTTACTTTATTATCGTTTTTCCCTTTTCATTTCCCAACAATTTATTAAGTCACACTTCCCGCTTCTTGCTTTCGCATTGCTTCCCGCTTTCGCTTCTCACTTTGGTAATTTTGGTTCAAAGTACAATAGTAGAAGATCACCGCAAAGGTGATATCAAAATAAAGATAAAGATAACAAAAACAACAACATTACAAAAGCTAACACCATATGGCATTCCACTCCTGATCCTCAAAGTTTGCCCATACTGATGCCCACTCAAACAAAAGCTTATAAATAGAAGTCAGCACCTCCTCATGGCTCCCACCCTCTCTAACATTGCTCCATCAAATTCACCAATTTCACCAAAAACCAATTAGTGAAAAGTTCAGGATGGATTACTTCAAGTGAAAAGCATTAACAGATCAACTTGTAGATATTTGCATGGAATGACAAAAAGGAGTAAGTTTCGCCAAATACTACTTCTTTCCACACATCACCACTATGAGCTTTCAAGTAGTTGAAAGGTGTAGCTATCCAGAGGAAGATTTTCACTGACACACTTAAAAGCAGGAGGGAGGGAGAGAGGGAGGGAAGGAGAAGAGAGAGAGCAAGGACAATCACTAATTGCCATTACATTTGCTCCAACAGATGGATTTTGGTCTAAGCATGTGCAATATGTGTGTATATGTGAGATAGATAACTAAATTGATTTAGAGATAGATAAAAGATTCCATTTTCCCACATTGCATTTATATCACGCTGCATCTGCCCCAAACACCAATCAGTTGAAAGCCAATATCATGGTAGCATGGATTGGCCTATAGTCTTTACATCATCAAACATTAAATAATCCCATTGTTCCAAAAAGAAAAATTATGACCAAAATAACTGGAGATTATCCCTATGTAAACTAGGATCATTCATCATTTAAACCACACTACTACAATACAAATACAAAATTATCCTTCTAACCTTTCTTTTCAATCTCACACTGAATTCCCAAAGCACTAGAAATTAAAGAATATTCTTACAGTGTAAAGATGAATTACTCACATTTTCAAAGACCTAAATATATGACCTAACTCAAAATTCTGCAAATAAACGCATGATTTAGACTTATAGCAACCAATTACTCAGAAATGATGATGTCCGGTGGAGATGAAATATCATATCATTATAAAAAGAAAGATTCAATATCAAGCATGCTAGATGGCTACCCTAACAAAGGCAATCGCCCCAACAATACCATTCAAGCATCTCATTACAAGTCCTTATGTATCCCAAAGGCTGGCATCTTATCAAACAAAATTCTATTTGAAAGTCAGTAAGGAATAAGGATTGCTGGATATAAGCTGCTGTGATGAAACAATAAGAAAACATAACAATACAAAATTAGAAGAAGGAAAAAAATAATGAAAGAAGAAAATCTAGAAGAGAAAAGGAAAAAAAAAATGTGAACTATACCAACAGTAACTTGAGGAGAAGATGATGGTAGAAGAAGAGAAAAAGAGAATAACCTACGCAATTACACCTAGGGTTTCAAGGCAATCAAACCTTAGGTGGGAAGCTTTCAAGAAAGGATCTGCTACACCCAATTTTGTTTGTCCCCCCCATGTCCCCACACCACAGGTTGACACATGATGGTTTTTTTAATTTGATGCCTCTTTTAAATAGGGAGCGAATGTTCATTTGAACACTCTTTAATGGTTTTAATCCCATAAATCCCATTTAAAAAAAAAAAAAAACATGAAACCTATACACCTCCAACTTTTGTCTGTGGTGACACGGGGGAACAGACAAATTGGGTGTAGCAGATCCTTTCCTGAAGCATTCACACATCCAAGGGCTTTGGCAAATACTTCTTGACAAATTCATTCAATCAATATTAAAGTATAGGTACAAAAAGGGTATTTACAGACTATACTTATTCTAATTGAACTTTGCCTCAAATTTGAGAAACTAACCAAAATATAACTTGAAAATTAGTAATTCACGGCACAAAATAATACCCAACCAGTATTTTAGCCATAACTTTCTCAAATCGCATTGGATTCTTAAGAACTTGGACCCATTGGTAAAGTAACTGAATACCTTTCAAATGACGTCAAAATAACACGTAAATTTTGACCTTCCAAAATAAAGCCCCAAGGAAAAGTGACAAAAATTGAACAATCACTCTCCTAAAATATAAAATAAAAACTATTAACTCGGAAATAAATTAAAAGTCCCAAACTGACTGACAAAGTGACAAGAAACTAACCTAGATTCACCAAAAACTGATAACAACAACAACAACAACAACAACAAACAGCCTCATCCCAACTCACCAAAAACTGATAAAATTTAAAAATATTGCCAATTACTAATTGTAAACCTAAAATAGCCATAATGCCAAGGCATAAGCCCATCAAATTTGAGTATGGGTTGTTTTGCATCTCACATGACCAACCAAAGACTCCTAATTGGAGTCCCACAAGCCAAAAACTCAAGGAGTTGCATAGAGATTCCAGGGATTTCAAGTTTTCATTAACCACTGACAAGAACAATTACATGGATATTTATAAAAGACCTCTTTAGAATCTACTATAATTCTACTATCCTAATACAATAAAGCTCTTTAAAAAGAAAGTTCTAAAAACAGTAAGAGACTAAATGAAGTAAACAACTAAATATTCTAGGGATCCTTGAGGGTTCCATGTGAGTTGTACAGCCAGCTCACCTGATTACTCTTCAAAGTGGATTACTAGTATGGGCTTGCTCTAGTAAGCCTAACAGGGACACTTTTTGGGTCGGGGCTAGTCTGTTAGCCATGTATCAATAAACAAGATCAAGGTCTGAGCAATTCAATTGGAAACCTGAACTGAAGACCCCTACCGAAACCCTAGATAGAAGTCAATGAAGCACTCGGCCATCACACTTGGTTTTGTTACATATTAAATTTAACACATAAAACTAATAAAAAGTTGAAACATTCCATCACTATCAAGCACCAGGGATCATAAACCTGGCCACATATCATTAATGAAAACTATTAATGCATAAATAATGCCTGAAACAACTTTGCCCCAAAGCTACCATCATCGTAAAGCTTAGAACACGTATAAGTAGAGTGGAGAACACAAAAGAACTCCACACAGCCATGAATTAAGAGTCAATTGCGAAATTCCAGAAGGCTGACCACAACAATTTCATCAATGGTTTCATGCTACCAACAATCTTGCAGCCAAAATCTCCATACTAAAATATTCTGGCAGAACAACAACAACCTTCCAAATGGACCATCCCAAAAGCACTCATGTTAATGGGGAATTCAGTAGACAACATCAACAATAGCACTCCACCCAGAATCGTCAAAACCACTACTCGAAATAGTATCATTTCCTTGTAATTCAGAAAACGAACATAACAATTTCAAAAGAAGCAACATAACCCATATCCATGACAGATATTTGTTAGTTTATCTAAAGAATATAATCCGTACCAAGAAGAAAAAAATTCCCCGTTCATCCAAATGGGCTGAGGCCATAGAACTGGGTCCAAAATTCATCTTCAGTCACATCCCCGGTATCACCCAGGGGGGGGGGGCG